>WTSP01013028.1:0-17818 GCA_025331215.1 Actenoides lindsayi
CTATCTATCTGAAAATCAGGTTCTCACCCTCAGTGGGGATAAACCATTAAACCCCCATCCCTGCACTGGCAAAGGTCAGAGAGAGCTTTTTCCGTTGTAATCTTCCAGCCCCTATACCTCCACTCCTGTTTGCTAAGCTAAGCTGGTGTCTATAACTCCTCTACTGGGGTAGTTCATTTCTGCTCTCATGTCCTTTCAGTCTTTCCTAACACACTACAAATTTTGCCCCTCCTTGTCCATGACACAGTGATAGTACAACAAGGACTAGGCCCCAGTAAAATACTTTTTTTGTTTTTGCTATTGGACTCAAAGTTTCATGGCATCTCTGCATGCTTTTCTTTCTGCAGCCCTTTTTGGGCATTGTATTTACCCTAAAAGACCCAAATTTGCAACTTGTAAACCCCTTTAGCACATCCAGTCCCCAGAAAGGTGAGAGGCCCTAAAGGGCTTTGGGGAGAGGCTGCACATGAAGGACAGGAAAGAGAGGACAAGCCATCTTTGATGTGCATCCATAACCTGCATTATGATGGCAATCCAACTCCACAGGCTGTGTTTCAGAGGCAGTAAAATGGCTACAGCATGAGCTGTGAGTTCATACCTTGGCATTGCTGCTACACTGGGGCCACCTGGCGCCATTCCAGGGCAGAATCTGTCCCTCTGGGCACTACTTGGAGTTTAATATCTGTGGGATCAGTCTTGAATCAATGTCCATGAAAAGGGGATAAAATCTGTTTTCGCTGTTTAACCTATCCCAGAGAGCAACTTACCTGAAAGTGACGTGATTAGTCCAGCACATTATAAAATCCTGACTCTAGCTTTTTTCTCTTCCTATCAATGACTATTTATGTGTCTGGTGCAATGCTCATAATCTCACTGATCTCTGTTAGCAATAGGTCTGTCCCTTTAGGGTTAAAGTGGTGGGGTACCCTGTCTTTGAAGCCTGGCAAAAAGTTCAGAGCGGGTCTAGTGTGTCCAGCATCCTATCTGAATATTTGACCAGCAACATAGCCTGAAAGGGACAAACAGACAGCATCCTGTGTCCTGAGTAAAGATGTCTGATAAGATGGTGTTCTGCAGATTGGTGGAACAACATTTTGAAGATCTGGGACCTTTGTGGTTCTGCCACAGCTTTGATGAGCTTTTCTGAACAAATTTCTTCATTGTATCATGATTGAGTTTCCACCTCTGTTCAATAGGGGTTGTCTAAAAGCTAGGAAATATTCCAATTATACCAAGGGAATGGCACTGCTAACAATCCTTTCAAGAACTGATGACATTTACTAGAAGTGAACCCTGTCCTTTGCTTGGTAGTTACCAGAACACATTCATGGATGTTAGAGCTAATAGTAATTAATTGACCATGTAAAATCACCAATAACTGAAGAATCTGACTCAGAACCCACCTGTTTAAACTTGTCTGTAAATTCTTTGCATTTTCATCTGGTAAGAACAAAGCAGAATGGCTTTAAATGTAATCACAACCTGTAAACATAACATGCAACGTCTGAAGGTTGGGTCAGATTTTCTGTTGGATGAGTGGGTACAGCTTCCAGACTGCAGTTGAGAAGTTGTCTCAGCAATTTTCAAGCCACAAGCATTTACTCTCTGAAGAAGAAATGGGGTTTTCTGCAGAATGAAGAAGAGAAAAAGAGCTGTCCTAAGGCCAAGGGCATAAGCTGACAAACTGGAAGAAGTGGACATGCAAGGGTGGGTATTTTCTGGAGAAATATTGAGGCTCTTTAAGAACATAGGAGAAGTGGGCAAAAAAGAGGTTTCACCATGGCCTTCAGTCCAAAATGCAGACAGATAAAGATTTTGAAAATAATTGTCATAAACACATGAAAGACAATAAATACATGGGAGTAGAAAATCTCTCCCCATCTTGAGCAAATTTTGCATTTGTACAGAGTTACACTGGAACCACAGGAGACTAACCCTCTTCCCAAAACATTTCAGACACTCAGATCTGCTGAATGTTGGTACTTTTATCCTCCATCAGTCTCCTCATTGCATCCATCCAGACCATCAGACAGCTCTGGCTACAGTATGTGGGATCAGCCTAGGGCACTCACTTTGTTGCCCCAGGGGAAGCTGCAGCACAGTTTTTTTCTCTGCATCACATTTAAGCTTGCCAAAGCCATTAGCTTACCTGAGAAACTCTGATAAGTTCAGAAAAATGACATTTCAGAACTAGACCTGCCTTTCCCAATTGTTCACATTTGCATTTGCATGATTGCTTTGCTGATCCTTAATTATTTTAATTTTGTTACAGCGACTTCTGCTAGCCAGTTGCTCTCTCTGAACTAGTTCAGCTTATCCTCTAGCTCTCAGCACTATACTTGGGGCAATCACTCACTTACTTTTGTCAGAATACTGGGATCTGTATCAACATGGCTTACTATTTTCTTGAGGTGTTCCTGACCATCAGACACTTCATCAGATTCTTTAATATATTTTGCATCCTGTTGCTGTAGACAAGTCATGCACCTGCTGGACCATCTGCCATTGCAGACTGCAATTCAACCCACACACACATGAGATTTCTTTATCCTTTACTTTGCACTTTGTTAAGTAGTGTCTGTCTGTACAGAGAGGCTCTAGTGAGGTTTCAAACCAGGGCCAGCCCAAGGTGTTTCAGAAGCACAGGCAAAAACTGATTTTCTTCCTGCCATTAACTCCAAAGTACTCCAGTTTTACCTACAGATGTTCAAAGGAATATGTGGGACAACATGCTCAGTATTGTTCATCCTGCTGGATGAACTGAGAGCGCAGTGGCATCAGCCACCCTAGCTTTTCAGGACTCTAGCAGAGTGGGGAAGTGCTGGGGCTTCTCTTCCTTTCATGACAGCTTTCTTGCCTTTGTTTCATGTTCCATTTCTTGCTCATATGTATGGAATGGCCTTAAAAATCCTTTCTGTAATCACCTGACATGTGTATGAATTTTTGTTATGATTTTTTTTTTCTTTCTTTTTTTTTTTTTTTTTTTTTGCCTGTCATAAATCAGCCTGTTAAAGAGTTGTTCTGAAGGCTTATTAGGCAAGTCAGCAAAATATCCCGCTTTCCATCATGGTCTCAGAGCTTTGCATTCAGAGCAATTTTCTTTGGGTATGAGCTGAGAGTATAATGCCTGTGGTTTGTTTTGTTGCATACATGACCCTGCATCACTGAAAACCATACAGCTGAGTTTTGTGTTTACAGTTGTCTACTTGAATTTCTTTACCCAGTGTTTGGTCTCTGTGATGTGGCATTAATTTAGTTTTGGATATATGTTGTTTTACTGCCTGCTAACAGGATATTGACAATATTGGCAATAATAGCATTTTGGCAATATTGAAAGAGACGGCTTCTGTTACTTGTTATAGCTTGAGAGAGGTCGATTGTAGGTGTTGTTTTGGTTAGTCTTGGAAGAGTTGGAAGTATGCATTCCCCAGGGACATTTTCCTTGGGTGACTTACTTGTTCAGTCTCACAAGGCCCTTTGGAGTTTTTTTTTATGCTCAACGTCCCTGGGAAACTGATGCCTTGTGAAGAAACCTTACAAAAATGTCTTCTCTCTTTTCTCTGTACTATATGTTGGTACTACTAACACTGTTCTACAACCACTCTGTGTGAGCACATCACTTACTGGTGCGCTCCCAGATATTTCATGGCACCTTTGGCCCCTCACAAGTTTCACTGGCAAGTTCTTGCCAGATCATAAGGATTTGGTGAACTGTATTCTCTTTGCTTTTGCTGTAGAGTCTTTTTCTCTGGAGATACCAGGCAATTAAAGTGACAGATGTAAGGAATGCTAGTAGGAGGCTGACCTTCACTTACCTGATGCAGAAAGAAACCTGGCAGAAAAGGAATTGTTAATACCCCTTGACAGAGCACAGAGGTGGGTATACGCTGGAAACAATGGCCGCTGTCAGTCCCGTTATTAGGTTCAGACTGTGTTCTTGGTTGTAAATGTTATCTTCCCATCTTGGAACATAAACTTTGTGATTTAGGTGACTAGCCACATAGCTGAGATGGTGACTTTAGATTGCCAAGTTCTCCACAGCAGCTGTGGTGAATAGTTCAGAAGCAAGATATAATAGTAAATGAGTTTTCATAATGGACCAGCATAGAGCTACACATAGCAATCAAATTATCAAATAGCACTTTCATATCCTCCTTTATTACTAACATATCTGAAATCTTTCTGTGGGTTAATCATGAAAAGATAAAGGTCTGAGCTTGTGGAATAGCACATTCATTGTCAGTTCTAATTCATGAATAAACTTGCAGGAGGAATTGCAGATAAAAGAAATTCTTTCTCTGTTCAGTGAGGTGATCCCACAACTTTCAGTGCTTTTCTAGGAAGCTGTATAGGACTAGTACATTTAGCATAATAGCATTCCTGTCTTGGCTCAGTTTTGATTGTTTTATGAGTCAATTAAAACCACTTGAAAGAATTTAGTGACACAGGCACCACACTTATTTTATTCCATGACAACTGAGTTCCACATTGTTTTCATAGGAGTAAGATTAATGAAGGTTTTAAAAACTTTACCCCAGAGGGAAGAACCCAGATCCCAGTAATTTGTATTTTTAAGCACTGAAACTTGGCAGCCAGGGCATAACCTGTAGGAATTTTTCAGTGTTCCGAAAGAGCCCTAAATATACATTATTTTAGTTCTTCAAGTCTGCTGAAGTACGGTGTTTACTGGGATCTGCATGGCCCCACAGCACCCTCTGAGCTGTATTTTCAACATGTGTGTATGTATGACCTAAGGATCTGGAGAGACTTCTGTCTAAAGAGTATGTCACAAAAAGTTTTATCCACAGAGGAAGTCACACCAGCCTGATTACATCAGAACACTTAAGGTACTGAGGGTCTCCAGTTTGACTGTCTTTTCAGACTTCCTTTACAAAGGGAGAAATTAGTTAGCAAACAGAAAAAACATTTGCTATCTGTATGTTCTAAACTAAGGCTCATCTGGAAATAGGCATGATGTGTTAGGGTCATATTTTCAGGCATGCAAATCACTATTTCCTTGGACTTCAAAGGAGCTGTGCTAATTTTCCACCGCCAGGGATCTGACCTCTGGATTTGTTTTTAACTTTAACACTACATTCACTACCTTCCTCACCACACCTTTTGCCAAACGAAGTCATATTTAGCCCTTTGCCTGGTATTTCGTGCTGAATTCAGTTTTCCCACCACCACTAAGCAACCCATAATACCTTCCTTCATGATTTTGCAAAGCTATGAGAAGAGAAGTTAAGACATTTTAAAAATGTAGTTTTAACTTTCACTTGGCAATCTTTTACTAGATGTATAGCTTGGTAATTTATGATATCCCAAAATAAGGAAGGTGGAGATAGTGACCATGGGAATACGGTCACCCTAACTATGACAGAAGGATAGGGCAACAGGACTTCACACCAATTTCTACACTTGTGGAGAAAATGGAAAGTAATTAGTCTGGGAAGAAGGAACAAGTTCCTATAAACAGCTCTGAACCAGCAGTCAGAGATCACTGAAGTCACTACTTGCTTTTAGAAATGTGATGAAGCCTCATGCTGACATGAAACGTTAGGGATTTGTTAAATTGCATGCAAAGCAAAAGAACACAGAATTGGGCATACTGTGTCCAACTAAAGTCCTATCCAGCTTAATATCCATTTTCTAACAATGGTCAGAAGTGGGCTTCTAAAAGACATTACAAGAATTGAGCATGTCGTGAGCAATTTTCCAGATTTATGCTCCCAGCTCCTGCCTGTCAGCCACGTACCCTGTTCTTAGGATAACTCCAGCAAGACTGACTGCATTTGGTGTGCATCCCATCTCCATCCCCCACTCCCACTGCCCCAGTGGTTGGCAGGGCTCAAAAGGGATAAATGCACATTTTTCGCTCTGGCCTGTCTGCAGATAACATTCTGCCTCCATCACGCCCACCAGTGTGCTGTGTTTAACACAATTTCAAAACATTATTTTTTGAGGCTTGAAATAACTGGATTTCCCTGGGCTTTAATTTACCACTTGACTAGTTTCCTATTTAACCTTTCACTTCAATCCTTATTTCACAGCATGAAATGATACCCCTGCACACCATATTTCTTTTTTTGAGGCAAGCCTACCAAAATTATCTTCTACTTGGATGTGATGGGAAGTGCATGCAACTATCTGAAACAACTCAGTGAAAACAACTTATTACTCACAGAAAATTCTCAGTGAAGACTGCAGCTGAGAAACTTTGATAGGAGGAATCACAAACATTTTACCTGAAGTTCCACTAATTTAGAAAGGAAATGGCATGAAAACTTTCTGAAAGAACAATCTTTCCCAAACCCTGTTTCTGAAAGGTACAGAAGTTTATGCCTGGCTTTAAGCAAAGGAGTTGCCATAGAAATACTCCTGTGCTTAATAAAATGCCTGCTAAATCAGGGATTTAACTAGAGACACTGTAATTAATCACACAGATTTTTACAGCCTGAACTAAACAGTCAAGACTTGCTAGGTATAGATATATATTTCTTATACAGATAAGGCACAGCAGGGATTCTTATCACTGGTCTGGGCTTTAATTAGACACATTGTAATTATCTTGCTGGATGAAAGACCTTTAAATGAAGCTGGTGTGACTGTACATCCTCTCTAATACTATTTATTTATTTTTGCTTAGAATTTAAGTAGGAAGAGCTGAGGAGAAGACAAAACCCACAGACAAAGACTCCTCTTCCCACAAGCAACATATTTTTGTTTACTGTTGCTCATCTAACTGATTTTCGTGAGTTGCAAAAGCTCCTGTTCAAACACAGTAGTTATGAACTAGCTGTGTATGTGTGTGCGTATACACATGGGAAAAGTCTTATTCTTCATTTTGTGCCTTAATGACAAAATGAATCTAAACAATTTCTGCATTTAACTGCAGGCCATTTAGCTGAGCTCCCAGTGAAATCCACACAAAAAATATACATCTGCATGTCTGATCTATGAGGCTAGACCTGCTGATATGCTCAGATGAGAGAGAACACCCTTTCAGTCCATTCAGTCACATTTGTCCTGCCACATACTGGACCAGAGACAAAGATCTTAAGGTATTGATCAGAACATTTCTGTGAAAGAAAGGACAGCCTCAATTCCAGTTCCTGCTCTCCTATGTATTTCACCAGTCCAAAATTTTTGGTCAAGGTGCTAAGGAGCAAGGAGCCTGACTGAATGCTGGGAGATGAGACGTGCAGTTGCATCTCTTCAGACAGGTCATAGAATCACAGAATGGTAGGGGTTGGAATGGATCTCTGGAAATCAGCAAGTACAACCCCTCTTCCAGTGCAGGAACACCTAGGGCATGCCACACAGGTACAGAGCCAGGCAGGTCTTGAAAGTGTCTAGAGAAGGAGACTCCACAAACTCTCTGGGCATCCTGTTCCAGTGCTCTGTCACTCTCATAGTGAAGAAGTTTTTCCTCATGTTGAGGTGAAAATTCCTGTGTTTAACCTTGCTATCATTACCTCTTGTCCTATCACAGGGCACAACTGAAAAGAGAATGGACCCTTCTACTTGACACCCATCCTTCAGATATTTGTAAACATTAACAAGATCCCCTCTCAGTCTTCTCCAGGCTAAACAACCTGAGATCCCTCAGCATTTCCTCATAAGAGAGATGTTCCAGTCCTTTCATCATCTTTGTAACTCTCCATTGGACTCTCGCTAGTATTTCCCTGTCCCTCTTGAAGTGGGGAGACCAGAACTGAACACAATACTCCAGATGTGGTCTCACTAGTGCAGAGTAGAGGGAGAGGGCAAGCTCATTCAACCTACTGGCCACATCCTTCTTTATGCATCCCAGGGTACCATTGGCATTCATGGCCACAAGGGCGCATTGCTGTTCCATGGATAACTTATTGTCCACCAGGATGCCAAGGTCCCTCTCCATGAGGCTGCTTTCCAGTGGGTCTACTCCTAACCTGTACTGCTACATGGTGTTGTTCCTTCCCAGGTGTAGGAATCTACACTTATGCTTGTTGAACTTCCTTAGGTTTGCCTTTGCCCAGCCCTCCAGTCTGTCCAGATCTCAGTGGATGGCAGCACAGCCTTCTGGTTTATCAGCCACTCCTCCCGGTTTAGTATCATCAGCAAACTTGCTGAGAGTATACTCTATCCCTTCATCCAGATCATTAATGAAGATGTTGAATAAGATTCAACCCAGAACTGACCCCTGGGGAACAACACTACTTTCAGGACTCCGCACCACTGATCACAAGCCTCTGATCTCTATTGTTCAGCCAGTTCTCAACCCATCTCTGTCCACTCTTCTAATCCACACTTCCCGAGCCTACCCAGAAGGATGTTATGGGAGACAGTACCAAAATGTTCCAGAAGGAAATGGGAGATCTGGTTATCTTAGATATGGAGAAAGTTGAGATGTTCAACAACTTTTTTGCCTCTCTTCACCAGCAAGTGCTCCATCCACACCACCCAAATCACAGAAGGCAAAGGCAGGGGCTGGGAGAGTGAAGAACTGCCCATTGTAGGAGAAAACCTGTTTTGAGACCATCTAAGGAACCTGAAGATGAACAAGTCCATGGGACCTGATGAGAGGCATCATCAGGTCCTGAGGGAACTGGCGGGTAAGTTGGTTAAGACACTACCCATTGTATTTGAAGAAGTTGTGGCAGTTATATGAAGTTCACACTCACAGAAAAATGGGAACCATAATCCTCATTTTACAAAGGCAAAAAGGAAGACACAGGGAACTACAGGCCAGTCAGCCTTACCTCTATGCCGAGCAGGATCATGGAGCAGATCCTCCTGAAGGCTCTGCTAAGGCAGACGGAACATGAGGAGGTAACTGGTGACAACCAACATGGTTTCACTAATGGCAAATAGAGTCTGACAAATTTGGTGGCCTTTTATGATGGAGTTACAGCATTGGTGGATAAGGGAATAGCAACTGACGTCATCTACCCAAGATTTCTGCAAAGCCTTCGACACTGTCTTGCACGACATCCTGGTCTCTAAATTGGAGAGACTTGAATTTGATGAATGGGCTACTCAGTGGATAAGAAAGTGACTGGATGGTGTCACTAAAAGGCTCAAAGGGTCAATTTTATGTTTGTTTTTGTTGGAGTTTTTTGTTGGGTTTTTTTTCGTTGTTGGTTTTGTTGTTGTTGTGTTTTGTTTGGGGTTTTGTTGTTGTTTTGTTTCATTTTTTTATGTTTAATATATTTTTTAAAAGGACAGAATGTTCCCAATCTTGAGTACAGATTTTCCTTCAGGATAAAGAAATCCATAGTCCATAAATTAGTTTCTGCTTTACTGCCACTAACTAAGGAATCAGAGAAAAAATGCAAGCCATCATTAGAATTCATTGGTTAGAAGCCAATTCAATACATTCAATTTTAGGTAACAAATAAAAAAGAAGTAACTATTGATAATTAAGGTATACATAAAAGAAATCATATACTACACTTCAAAGTAACTAAACAGCTTACATTTCAGTCATGTAATCATAAATGGTAGAATTTTAAAAAATAATTAAAACACAGCATTAGACCCACTCTTCAGCTAGCATAAATTTTATTATCTCTGTGGCAGTCTAGGAAGCTAGATGAAGGTCTAGACTAATCCTATTAATATTCATAATTTACATGCCTGCTTTCTGTTATAACATTATTCATAATCTTTTTTAAGTCCTGGTTCTCCTGACACTATTAAGACAGTCAGTAAGTAATCTCTCAGTAGCTTACTGAGCAAATGCTTCTCAGTTTCAGCTCATAGATTTCTTTACTTTTCTTATGACTGGATCAGAATTTCTTTGGAGCAAGGCAGTGCTATTTTTTCCCTTTTTGTTTTGATATTTGACATAATATTAAAGGTTTCCAATAAATATAAAAAGTATTTACGTATTATCAACCCTTTTTCTGAAGTACTTACTCTCAGTTTCAATTAATGACAATTTTGACATAGAAATACTTTCTGGTTACTGTTCAGATGCCAATATTTCATTGACTTTACAATTCATATAGAGCAACGCTGGAAAATTCCTGTGGAGAGGAAGTGATAGACTTGCTTCTGAAGAATAATATGCCTCTAGCAGCATCTCTCTGTCTCTTAGCTGGTTGAAATGTTCATGTTTAACTGTGTATATTTAAGACATCCTTCTGAGTGAATGTGTTCATTTCCATAAACATCCTGTCCTTTCCCATGGCCAGATTTGACTCATCCTAGACAGCATCATCTCAATGGAATTATTTAACAGAAGGTGCCATCCAAAGTGAATAATAGTCTCAGAAGTTGTCCCTGAACATTCCACATGAACACAGTTCCAAGTACTTTATTCATGTTAACAGGGCTTAGTCTCTAGTGAACCACTGCTTTATTTAAGTACAGTGCCAGAATCCATATCATCCAAATCATTGTCATTTTAGATGTATGGTGATTCTTGGTATTGCATGAAAAAAATCTAACTTTGCTTTAGAAAATTAAGATCCCAAATGTCTAATCTTTTTCAGAAAGGTCTGATTCTTTCTTTTATAAAACAGTCTTTGTTGTAATTGGAATTAAAGAAAATGTCTATCAAACCCCAGACATATGGCAGAGATTAGAAAACTTCTAGGATGGAGCTCTGATTCGTAGGTTAATATTCTAATGCAATAGATTAATCAATGTAAATCACACAGCTCAGTTGAAACTGCTGTTCCAAATTGCCAATTTCATCTTCATCCAGCAGAGAAAATTTGAACCTTTATCTCCTCTGTAAAATCTTCTTGTTATAACAGTGAAGCAACTTCAGAGTTACTGTTATTGTGAAACATCTGGTAACTACAAGATGTAGCTCCCGTGAGATAATCACATCCCTGTAAAATTAGAAGAACTTATTGAACTTCATTGTATTTCATGTTTTGTAAATCCCCTGAGCATGGCTGGCTCATAATTCCATAATCACTTTGCTTCTGCACCAGAAATGAAACCACAGATGCTACACTTTGCAATAATGGCCTCCGTTCAACATAAATAAATGATCAAAATAACAGTATTGTTCATATATAATATATATACATCATAAGTACCGTGGGATTGAAAGTTACTGGGAACACACTGGAATAGGTGCAGAAGGCCTCATTATGGACATCATTAAAAATAGATCATGAGATAGAAAAGTTAGGAAAAAAAAGCTCTTCATTTCTACATCACTACTTTTATAGGGAAATTTGACTTGTCTCTTCTTCTTTCTGATAGAACATTTTCTTTCCAAAATAGTCATGTGGTCTGAAATAACTTTTGTAGAATCTTTAGCAACTTAAAAAAGAAAATAAAAAGAAGAAATTCTGTATTTTGATAACACAGCTAAAAGAAACATAAGTCTTGAAGTATGTAAAGCATAGGTGTCCTAAATAAAACTTAAAAAAAAAGAGACAAGAACTTTGTACCTTTAATTTTTTATTATTTTTTTTTCTTTTAACTATCTGAAAATGAAAAGAGAAGTTTTTTGACAAAACCATCTCATCAGAGTGAAGCAGTGCCTGGAATAATTACAATAGCCATTGTTGTTTTCTGAGAACCACTTATCCTCTCACCTGATCTAAACAACTCTTGAAAAAGTTACTGAGTTTTTTGTTTGGTTGGTTTTGTTTCTTTTTTTTTTGGCAAATGAAATATAAATAGTTTTTTTTTTTTTTATAGTATTGTATGGGAAGAACTGGAAACCCTAAGGTAGAGCAGGGGTATTCTTGGCAGGTAATGTTAAATATTTTAAGTGCTGTTTTCCCAGGAGTAGTTCTGCATCATCACTTACTGCTTCTAATGTATATTTCAAGAAACACAGAATATATCTGAAGGAGTTACATTTTAGTCTTACAAAAATCATCATACTGAATCGTATGAGAATAGAATCAAATATTATTTAAGCAATGGTAGCAGAAATGGCACATTCTCGTGTTAAAAAAACAGCTAAGAGAGGTCTCTTGTGATACCACTTCACTTGCCTGTGCTGCCTTTCTGTGTCCTGCAACTTGCAGAGACATTTCCTCCTCTTCTAATGCTGTAATTCTGATTTTATATCATTTAACTATCATTACACATTCACTAAGAAGAAGGATAGCCTCTGGTGACTCAAGCCTTCTAGTACAATGATATATGCTTTCTTTTGTACAGACAATCAAATATTAACAACAGTGATTTATTTGTATTGTAATAATAAAGGTGGTTTATTGGATGGATTTGAGGTTTTTAAACTTACTATACTCTTTTGTATCATTTTCCTACAGTTCTAATTCTATGGTGGAATACAGTTTACATAGGTCTAAGTACTACATGCCGTGGTTACAGAAGTTGAGTCTGCTCCTACCCTGGTGTCATTGGGGCCCATATCTGCTATAGCTTTACAAAGCATCGTTTCGGTAAAATCTTTCTGAACTATTTTCTTCTTATAGTAAGCAGAGACAGCAGTCATGAACATGCCAGCAAGAAGCCTGGCACCACAGCACATGTGAAGAGGTGTGTGGATGGAGGAATAACCACAAAACCATGGATGAAATGCAAAGGGTAGATTTATTTTCATTACCACGTGAATTGGTGGAATCCCTGAAGCAGAACCAGAACAGAGACACATGAGTGGGAATACAGACACCATGGAGCTTGATCCTTGCTAGAGGATTGCCAAACTTGTTTTCACCTGTATTGCAGGGATTCACACAGGTGTAGTTTAGCATTGTGCTTTGATCTTTCCCACAGCAGAGCACGAATCTCAAGTATGTTTGATAGGATACCTCTGAGTCTATCACAGGCCTATGTTATGTAAACACAGATGTTTCTATCTGTCAAGCAGACAAGACTAAACAATTAGTATGATATATATAATGATTTTGTATACCCCAGTTGCAAGTCACTTAAGTGTGTTTACAATCCTCCTCCCCCTTCTTCTGTTATTTTCCCACGAGGAAATACACTTCGAGAACAAACTAAACTGCCTGTACAGCAGTCCTCACTGAAAAGGAGACTCTCACTAGCTAAAAAGCTTTGGAGCTACAATTACAATGTGTGATTTGAATCTCTAGGGAAAAAAAAAAAGAAAGAAAGAAGCAAAAGAAAACCAAACCAACAGCAACAAAAACCCCACACACAAGCTTTCTATGCTGGCCTGGTAGGGCCATTTCCAAGGCCCAGTGCTATGTAGTTCACAGTAGTGGCACATTTGGCAGAGAGGAAAATGACCTGTATTATCTCTACCTATGTGTCATTCCTTCCATGCAGTCATGGAATCATAAAATCATAGAATGGTTTGGATTGGAAGGGATCTTTATATGTTATCTATTTCAACCTCCGTGCAATGAGTAGTGACATCTTCAACTAGTTCACATTGCTTAGAGGCCTGTCTAACATGACCTTGAATATTTCCAGGGATGGGACATCTACCACCTCTCTGGACAACCTCTTCCAGTGTTTCACCATCCTCACTGTAAAAAAAATTATTTCCTATATCTAGCCTAAATCTACCCTCTTTGAGTTTATAACCATCACCCCTTGTCCTGTCACTACAAACCCTGCTAATAAAGACTGCCTCCACCCTCCTTATAGGCCCTCTTTAGGTATTTGAAGGCCACAATAAGGTCTCCCTGGGGCCTTGTCCTCTCTAGCCTGTCCTTGCAGGAGAGGTGTTCCATCCCTCTGATCAGATTTGTGGCCCTCCTCTGGACGCTCTCCAACATGTTCATGTTCTTCTTGTGCTGAGTACTCCAGAAATTGACACAGTACTTCAGGTCAGGTCTCACCAGAGTGGAATAGAGTGGCAGAATCACCTTCTTCAATCTTCTGGCCATGTTTCTTTTGATGCAGCCCAGGATATGGTTGACTTTCTGGGCTGAGAGCACACGTGGCCAGCTCATGACTATCTTTTCATGCACTGGTACCCTCACATCCTTCTTGACAGGGCTGCTCTTTATCCCTTCATCCCCAGCCTGAAGTGACATCAGGGGTTGCCCCATCCCAGGTGTAGGACCTTGCACTAGGCCTTGTTGAACCTCATGAGGTTCACCTGCACCCACTTCTTGAGCTTGTCCAAGTCCCTCTGGATGACATCCCATCCCTCCAGCGTGTCAACTTCACCATTCAGCTTGGTGTCATCTGAAAACTTGATGAGGGTATACTCGGTCCCACTGTCTGTGTCACTGATGAAGGTACTAAAGAATACTGGTCCCAGTATGGACCTCTGAGAGACACCACTTGTCATTGCTCTCCATCTGGACATTGAGCTGTCTACCACTACCCTCTGGATGCATCCAGCCAACCAGTTCCTCATCCACCAAACAGTCCACCTATTAAATCCCTCTCTCTCCAATTTAGAGAGAAGAATGTTGTAAGGGACCATGTTAAAGGTCTTAGAGAAGTCCATGTAGATGACAACTGTAGCTCTTCTTTTGTCCACTGATGTAGTCACTTCATCGTAGAAGACTAAGGAGTTGGTCAGACAGACTAGAACTTGATGAAGCCATGCTGACTGTCTCAGATCACCTCCCTGTCCTCCATGTGCTCTAGCATAGCTTCTAGAAGGATCTGTTCCATGATCTTCCCAGGTGCAGAGGTAAGGCTGACAGACTGAGTGTTCTCAGGGTCCTCCTTTCTACCCTTTTTTAAAATGGGTGTAATGTTTCCCTTCTTCCAGTCCCCAGGGACTTCACCTGACTGCCAGTCCTTGTAAACAAGTATCTATTTGCACTGTTGTGAAGGGAGGACTGCCATCAGCACAAATTTTATAAGATTAAAACTTCTGTGTCTGTAAAACCTGTTACTGCACAGTACTGAAGGTAACAGGAAAAGGTAACATCATAAAGAATTTTATGCTTCCTTTAGATATATTTTTTTTTCTTTTCCATTTGCCTGACACAGTGTGAGAATGATGTGTATATGGAAGCAACGGAGATTTCTCTGGTGAGCTTAATGGCCAATATGTTACCTTTTGCAATAGTAGTTCTATACCATATGGCACTCAAGTGCTTGAGTTTCTTCAGGTGGAGTTTTTTGATAGTTCCATGTATCAGAAGTGTCAGAAACTCTCAAGTTTTTGTTGACCCGATACAAATATAGCCAGTGACACTGTTCTAGTAGTTTTTTTTTGAAGTGTTGTGGTATTACTGGAGATAAACTAATTCTGCACACTTCTGGGATAAATGCCTTCAGAAGTTGTGATGGATGAGCACATTCCCAGTGGGCAGGCATGTGGCAGGATGGTGAGCACCTGGCAAAAAACAGTGTTCTCTGCTTCTCCTGAGCTTCCAGCACCTGGTAGAACCAATGCAGAAGCACAGACAGAGTCCCTGTTCAAGCATGCAGCCACGCAGGTTTCCAGTTGTGGGATGTGTGAAGGGACATTCCTAGGGGTGGAAAATGGATTGCAAGCAAGCCTGTGGGAGGTGTGACCAGATTAATTAAATGCTCTGCTTGGTGGCCAAGCTGCAGGAGAAGGTGTGAGGACTGATGAATATTAGAAGGTCTGAGAGGGAAGTTGATTGATGGAGCCATAGACTGCTCTTTATGATACACAGAAGTCAACTCAACATGGCCACTACAGAGGCAGATTCTGAATCTGGTTTGTGCCAGGAGGAAGGGAGTGTTACAAGGAATAAGAAGGGGCAGAAAAAGGTTACAGCTCAAAGCAGTAAATGAATCTCCTCATTATGCTTTAAGTTGCCTTCTAAGATACCATTATATAACAGGCATGAGGTCCTGGGTACAGTAGATGAAGCATATAATGAGATAGAAGAGGTTGTAGCAAGGTGGGGGTCAGCCTGTTGTCCCAGGTAACAAGTGCTAAGAGGAAAGAGAAAAAAATTGTACCAAGGTACGTTTGATATTAGGAAAAATTTCTTCACAAAAGAATGTTGTAAAGCACTGCAAAAGGGTGCCCAGGGAAATGGTGGAATCACCATCCCTGGAGCTATTTAGAAGATCTGTAGATGTGGCACTTAGGGAAATGGTTTAGTGGTCACCTGGCAGTGCTGGGTTGGAGTTGATGATCTTAAATGTCTCTCCCAACCAGAACAATTCTATGATTCTATGATTCTGTGATCACCACTAGACTGAATAGCCTAGTAGAACCTTCAGACTATTATCCACTCCTGCTCTTTCATGTACTAAATATATCACAAGAAAAACTCAAGCAAAAAAGACTTCAGGGCCCTGGGAAGAATGCTAAAAAAATTGAGTCAGATGGAAATTCAGAAACAAGGTCAGACTTTGCATGTGGATTACAGAGCTGTAGTTTATATATGCAGGGAGAAAATATGGAAGGCCAAAGCTCTGTTAGAGTTGAAACTGGCCAGTGTTGTGCTCTTACAAGTATGCTAATATCAAGAGAAAGTCTAAGGAAAACATTAGACAGATAGATAGATACTTATTGAAGATGGTCATCTGACTGATAGGGATGAAGAAAAAGTGGAGGCATTCAATGCTTTTTTTTTCCTCAATCTTTAATTATACTCATAGATCTTGGGTTGTCCAGTCCCCTGAGTTAGAGGACCGTGAGTATGGGAATAGTGACTTTCCATTTGTGGACACTGAAATTCTAAGGGGCCAGCTGTATCAGCTGAACATTTATAAGTCCATGTGGCCTAATGGGATCTATCTCAGAGTACTGAAGGAGCTAGTGATGTTATGGTAGAACCAGAACTCAATGATCTATCAAAAGTCTTGGGAGTCTGAGGAGGTCCCTGATGACTGGAAGATAATGTTATTCCAATTTACAAAAAGTGCATAAGTGAAGACCTAAGGAACTACAGACCTGTTGGTCTAACCTTAGGTCCAGGAAAAATTACAGAGAAGATTATACTGGGTGTTACTGAAAGGCATTTAAAGAATAATGCAATCAAGAGGCACAGTCAACGTGAGTTCACAAAAGGAAAGTCCTATTTAATCTATTTGATATTGTTCTATGACAAAGTACCTGCCCCATGTCCTTTTCTGCAGGACTGCTCTCAATATCTTCCAGCCTGTATTGATACTGGGTGTTGCCCTGATCCGGGTGCAGGACCATGCACTTGACCTTGTTGAACCTCATGAGGTTCACTACCCTCTGGATGTGACCATCCAACCAGTTCTTCATCCACTGAACAGTCCATGCATCAAATGAATATCTCTCCAGTTTAGTGAGAAGAATGTTGTGGAGGACGATGTCAAAAGCCTTACTGAAGTCTTGGGAGAACTTAGTGCTTGGAAGCTTATTTTTTTAGCAAGAGGGTGGTCAAACACTGAATCAGGCTTCCTAAAAAGGTGGTTGATGGCCCAAGCCTGCGAGTGTTGAAGATCCATTTGAACTATGCCCTTAATAACAATGACTTAGCTTTTTGTAAGCCCTGAATTGGTCAGGTAGTTGGACTAGATGATCATTGTAGGTCCCTTCCAACTGAAATTATTTATTCTAGTCTAGTCTAGTTTAGTCTTCCAAATTGAATTTGAAGTTGGTCCAGACTCCTCAGACTTACAGGAAATGGTCAATTTTAATTTTTATTCACTACTTCTATTTTCAGATACTTTGGAAATAGCTATACTTCTGAAGGTAATATAGGCTTTGTGCCTCGGTTTCCTATAAGAAAATGAGAATGCTCTTCTTTAGCAGTTTTGAAATGTATGAATGTTTGAAAATCATAGACAAGTGTTATAAATCACAAAGCAGAGTATTTACCGTAAGAGTCTCTCTTGTTACCTGTTACTATCCCTCTTGAGAACAGGACAACATTATGTAACACTGGAGGTTTTTTGTTAGTATTGATTTTCTCATTTTTCATATTTCCTGATGCTCCTTCCTAGCATAGCTATATATATATATATATATATTATTTTTTTTTTCCCCTGGCTA
>WTSP01013028.1:19014-46609 GCA_025331215.1 Actenoides lindsayi
TAATCTTGTGTGATCCAGTTGAGGTACAAGGCAAAAAATACTCACAGAACAAAGGAACTTCTTTGCTATTCTTCTCATTAGCATTTTTCTATCAGAGCAACCAAATCTCATAATTTTAAATGAGTCTGAATTTTATCTATAACTTTAATAAAATAATTATATTAGTGAATCTCTTAACACATTAATGGAGAGAAACACTAATATGATACAGTACTTACTCAGTTCATTAAAAAGTGCAAGTGTAAGACTCACATTCTGTTTTTTCTGAGAAATGTCGGTGCTGTCTGTTCTTTCTTTTACCACTGTCTACAGGGAAAGCCTTGTATTGAGCAATCCTAAAATTACCACCAACACTTTCAAGGGACAGTTGCTTCTCCAGTGAAGATAAAAGACTGTAGATGTCTAGCTATTTCAGAAATTGAAAAAAAAGAGTAACTTTTTTTTTTTTTTTTAAATGCTGTGAATTTTTTAAGAACATTTAAAAGGTCGAAAATACAATTTCCCTCAAGGCATATACACTTTCAGACTATATTTTAATTAAACACATCAGTCAGAAATATGCAAGTGTAACTCTAAGACTGGCACACACATATACATAGAATGAAAAATAAACTTCACTTTATAGATGATAAAATTGAATAGCTTTACCAGAACTTGAGTCTTTTATAAAACAGCTCAAGTTTGGTTTTCCAAGTAACAGCTTTCATCGTGGCTGTATGATACTCTTTTAAGCTGGGGGGAAGAAAAGGTCATAGTGTGGTTATGTGTCTGCTTCCCAGATTCAGGAAAATAAATCCATTACTTTTCTACAAAGACTTATTTTTTATTTTATTTTATTTTGCAGAGATAAAATGAGCACCCGTTACTTCTAGGTGCCTCTCCAGAAAAACGCAGTTCTCCTTCTGGTCCAAAACAGATGCATTGGGTACCCATGGGAATCTAAGGAGGTGCTAGAACTTTATGCAGTGCTGTCCAAATCATGTTTTTGTCCTCCTGCTTTTGACCTCTTTTCTGGCTGAAAGAAGTAAAGACTACAAAAATTGCTATAACACATCATCAGCAAACCAGTATTTGATTGTAAAAGATAAGAAAAGATGCACAGACATAAACCATCTATGGTTTGTTGGTTTTAGGACTGCTGCTCTGTATCAGTGGGTAGACCATGCAAAAAATCCAGATGCCTCTAGTTGTGATACAGCCCCTTAATGGTGCAGATAACTTATTTCCTTCCAAGACCTTTCTTAATGCTTTCTGATTTTCCATGGGTCAGTGTAACAAGGTGCCTTTCAGCCATTTATTTTTTTTTTTCCTTTGTGAATGTGAGAGTTGTATGGATAAAAAAAAAATAAAAATAAAAATACACACCACATATTTATTCCTTCAGTGGTGTTAGCTACTGGAGGAAGGAGAAAGAGACAGTAGGGTAGGAAGGGGAACCTAGGACATGTCTTTTAAGATAAAGAAGCTAAAAGCTCATTAGTTCCTTCTCGATCCTCCTCTGGCAAGTTCTAAGTATCTTCTGCTTCTCTTATTCGGCATGCAGATCTATTCTTCACAAAAGCAGAAAGTACAGAAAGGCCCTGTCAGGACTGCATCTTCACTGTCAATATTATCATACATGGGGTACCTCAGTTATATGTAAAAGAAAATAAGTTCAAGGGAAGACAGTTAATAAAATGAGTGAGAAAATATAAAATGAAGGTTGACAGGAAAATGTAAAGGAATGGAGGCTGAGACATGCAAAAAAGCAGAGGGGTATTGGTGAGATAGGAAAGAGGAAAGCAATTGGAAAGTAGAAAAAAAAACCTACCTGAAAAACAACCGTAGGAACATCAGCTTCACATGGTAAAGAATTAAATTCTTTCTATGAATCAAGTGAGATGTTTAGATTTTTAAGAGCATTTGGCATAATTATTTTTAAAGTCTGTTCCTGCAGACTTCTGATTTGAAAATGATTGCATGGGAAAATCTCAGAACTTTTCCTTGCTTCTCATTATTTTAAGCCTATAAAATTGGTTTTGTTACTTGAACTTACTAATTAAGACAAGAGAAAAATTTACAAAATTCTCCTTTTAAAGAAAGACGTATGGTAAAGAGTTTCACATCTCAGGAGAGATTCTTGCACTTCTGTGTGAAATGTGGAGAAAAAGAAAAGGAACTGTAACCAGAAGAGCAAACTAGAACAGATACTTTAAACATGTTCACAGTTACATTTCTTTCTCTCTTCCTTTTTTTTTTTTTTTTTTTTTTAAATCAAATCATCCAAATGCTACTTGGAAACCGAAAATACTTTTCAAGTAATGACTCAGATATTGGTTATGATTATGTTCCCACAATCTGTTAGTCATATAAACTTCTAGGGTATCAGAGGCAGATAATAATTTCTGAAAAATAATTAACTCTGCTTTAAGGTAGATGTTCCAGGCAGGTATGAAAAATTACTTTCTGGAGGTTCCTCTGACCAGTATTTCCACAGAGTTCTCAAATCCCAGACATAAAGATCCAGTGACATTTGTGATGTCCCACAGTAACTTGGACATATTCACAGAACTGAAAAATATACAAGGTTTGTGGAAATCACACACTTCTGAAAGAATAACTGGGTGGTAGATGGGATACCCTAAAGCACCTCAACTATTACTAGACATATCTGTGGGAAACTAAATGAAACCAAGGACCCTAGATAACTACTTCAGATCAAATGCTTAACTCTCCAGAGCTGGGATTAAAAAAAAATGATATTTATTTTAATTCATTTGGATATTTACAGTGATACTTTTATACATGAACTAAATGTCTAAATTATTATTATAGCTAATAGGTATCTAAGACACAGCTCATTGATGCTATTTAGGACCTGCAGAATATCTCTCTTGGTTTCCAGTTGCTACAACAGAAAGATTTAGTTCTCCCATAGATTTTGTGTCAGCTTTCTCAATTCCACATAGATATGTCCACTGTCTTAGGGCACCTCAATAATATTTCATGCTATTTTTGAGTGAGACTTATTCAGGCTACAAAAGGTTGTAGTCACCCCAAAGTATCTTATGACCTTTGTCAAAGCACTTTTCAATGTAATTTCTGAGGCAACTTAAATGATAGCCTTTGATCAGTTGTTTTTCAGATAGATTTCATTACTGTAGTTTTTTTTGCCTCTTTTTTTCATGAGAAGAGAGTGGCCTAGTTTTGGGGCTGTATCCCAGTGATAAACATCATAATAAAAACACACCTGCAGATTGTAATGTTTTATTATAAGCACTACAGTGTGAATTACTCACATTCTAATAAGTCCACAATTATTTTCATAGTATCTTTAAAGTCTGACTTTATCAGTAAGTAATATGAAGTTTAAAGAATGCTGAAGGCTTTTAGCCTGAACATATGCATAGTGTTTTCAGCCATTTTAGCCACTTAATATAACCCTTCACTGATGTATTAGATAAGGAAAAGTGAGCCAGTAGTGACAGCAAGGTGAGTAGGGCAGTGCCTTCATGGATTGAGCTGCAGCACCTAAGCAAGAAGAGCAGAGCAGGGCTGGTGGTGGTAATGAGGGTTGTCCAAGAGTCCCACCATTACTGGACATGGTGATGAGGCAGGTCAGGCTCAGCAAGGTGTAAGGGCTGGCAGACCATGTGTACAGCACGGGACGTGCAAGAGCATGAGCTGAAACAGTTGGTGAAGGAAAGCCCTAGGTGTGACTTCTCATGGCTTTTCTCCCAGCAGTGTGGTTCAGCTGCACCACTAAGTGAAGTCCTGTAAAGGGGATGACTTTTCAGAGTACAATTATAGGTAAAGACTGTTACAGGCTGGTCAGGTGCATTCAGGATTCTGATATCTTTGCCATGTACATTTTCAAATCTGATCTACATTGAAAGAGTATTTAAAATATTCATAAATACATACATGACTTTATGTAATCAAAATGAGCTCAGAAGATTTTTTATTCTAATATTGACACAAAAAGTTATAATTGAACAAATTATCATGTCTGAACAGTCAATTTAACTTTTAAATTTAATCCTTTCTACCTCTGATTACATTAATGGTACAAACAGATAACATTATTCTGTAAGGCCACAATGGATGGATCAAACTAAGGCCACATCAGCTACAGGGAAGAGTTGAAGGACTATATATTCCCTTTTTTTTTTTCTTATACAGGTCAGAAAACTGGACAGGGTGTGCTGTAATACCTCCATGTCTTGTACACTAAATAGCTTTTTTTCTGAAGTAAAGACCTAAGAAGGAAGAGATTGGAAAAGAGCTGAAAATAGGCTTGGTGTGTGCATGATTTAGGAATAGTTTCATTTTAGAGATACATAAAGATGACAATCTTGTATTACTGATTAATAACTACATTCAGTCTAGGTTTATGTTCGACAAAGATTGATGGGTTTGACTGTAGCTATTTGCCATTTGCTTTTGTTACTCTCTTCCCTCTCAGTTCCTTCCCATTTCTTTATCATCATTTCGTTTCCTTCTTCCATTCCAGTTATTTCTCCATTTCCAGGAGTTCCTTCATTCTCCTCTCATGTTTGAAACACTCCTTTTGAAGATGGTAAACACTCAGTCTGCCTGACTTGTTCCAAATATGTTCTTTGAAAGTCATGCTACACTACATACAAGATGGTACACTATGTAAGATGAACAAGAAATAAAATACACCAAATACAAATGCAGAAAATTGTGCAAAACTATTATATTCTCTGTAGAATATCTTACTAAGGTCTCTCCCGTATGAGGAGAAGCATTGTGCCTTCCTCTGGCATTGAAGATTCTTCTGATTTTTAGTGGAGAATTATCTCTAAAAATCAGGGCATTATTGTCATTATTGTAAGGTACATAACTCATATGACTGCAAAAATAACAATACTTTGATGAGTGTTTAGCTTTTACTGTATGTATGGAAGAAATAAAAGATTATGTCCTAATATGCTTCAAGTATAACATATACCTAGAAATTCTTAAAATACAGCAATGCTTAGCCTTGGAATGTATAAATCACAATATTCCCAGATTAAATTACTGTTGAACACAGATAAACATAAGCATTTATGTTTAAGTTACACTCTTAATTTCTGAGAATGACATCCTGACATTTTTCACATCAGTTTCCACTTATTAGCATGTCAGTTCCAGAAAAACTCTGTCAGAAAAGATAATATGCCAGACAAACTTGTTAAAATGACAAAATTGAAAAAGTTATTCCTTCAGGATAATCAAACATACATATAGATAATTACAATTCAAGGATGCCAGTAAAATGTTAATCTTACTTCTCTACTATGAATCTTAAGCCCCTATTAAGATGTGATTAAGGTTTTTTCTTGTAGCAGGGATATTACATATTTAAAGAGGGATATGGCAGATTATAGAAGCTCTCTATACTGAAAAGCAGTACAAGTGATGTCACATGGGAGAAGTGCTCCACTTCCCTCCTTCACAATGCAACGTTCTTGTATTTTTTAGAAGTATTTATGTTTTTTTCAGGATTTTAGTCCTTTCTTAAATGAAGGAAATCCCATTTACCTCTGTTCTAACAGGGATGTAAGATAACTGAAATCATGTTTCTTTCTGGAGACATTTACATTCAGAGATACAAAGTACCCTGACACACCTGTCCATGACAGTAACATACTCTTTTTAACACACAAATAAAATGAGAGAAAATTCAATTGAGTGTTGAATTCTTGATAGGTAGGGGTGTGTGTATTGGGTTGTTTTTTTCAGTAAAACATACCAACAAGGCTACATTCCAGTAAGTAGCAACTGATCATGTGAAATATAGCTGTTTATTTTTAACCAAAATAAGTCAACCCTCCAGCAGCAGAACATATGTACCAATTAGGTTTATATCATAAAATAATATCGCCATTGTATTAATTACTTTCTGCTCACATGTGGTTGTGTTCCTAGTGTTACTTCATTATTAGATAAGTCCAAAATGTCCACTGATTTGGAAAGAAACAATGTCAGGTCTCCACATATGCGTTGTGCGGCAAAGATGCAAAACACTTTGATGGAATCTTGTGTGAGTAAAGATTTATATAGAGATCATTCTTTTGATATTGCAGAATCCTTCAAACACCAGTGTCAGATAAGTTGAGCAGCATTCTCGTCTCACCAAGGCACAACAAATGATCAATATTATAAAGATGGTGACCAGTAACAATTTACTGCAAATCATTCCTAATGCATTTCACAATTTTAACCTTGAGACATGACACTTGATGCAATGTCAGATGCCATAGTAAGAAAAAGGGTTCCTCACAGCAAGCCTCAGGCTACTTATTGGTAATTGGTTTCATGAGTATCTAGAAAGGGATGAAATAATTTTCACCATTTATATTTGAAATGACTATATCAAAAAGTATATTGGTCTACTAGGTAGTATGCTGTTATGTCAAGTGTTCCATTTATTTCTTGAAAATAACAATCATAGTCTAAACTCCTAAGCTAAAAATCTTACTTATATTCAAAGAAGCACAGCTTATATGTACCTAAAGCCAAAAATGTATTTAGTGTAAGTGAAGACTTAAGAGTTGCATAATAATTAGTCCAGATCTAATTGTTACAGAAAAAAAAAATAAAAAAGAGAACAACAATGCAGTTAAAATATATGCAAATTATTTTCTACCATTCTTTCCCAAAGTTATGGTCTTGGTTCCAATGTTTTGCAGGGTCATAAGACTGGTGCTTAGCTTGGTGGTAGTGGAGTGTTGGGAAGAGTCATCAGTACCTGGAGTCTTTTGCCAAGAGAAATATGATGGTTGTGTTGATGGTTTCTTCTTCCTCACTCCAGGGTCCAAGTGGGGTAATTTAAAATGCTTTCTAACACATTTTACACCTTTCTCTTTCTTCATTGGTCTGCATCTCAATTTTTCATATTAATTTTCTATATATAGTGCCTTTTGCACAATTTAGATACTTGATCTTTTGTTCTCTTTGTTACTCCTAGCGTCAGGTTTGTCCAGCTCCAGTTTTGCATTTCTGGAACTGACTATGGATGAGTTGTTTGTAGCTTTGAGGTCTCCAGTGTCAACCATGTGCCAACGTCATGCTTTATCCCCTGTGCACATGTATGAGAATATACTTCCATTCACCTTTACTCTCCTTCCTGCGTCCACGCTTTTCAAGGCCTCTGCTGTCATACCAGACCCGTACTTCTCTGCATTACCTTAGTATGCTGGAATCATGCATATCTCATTCTTCACATTCTTAACATTGCTTCTTACTGCTATATGTATAAAACTATGGTTGTGTCAAGCAAATATTACAATGATCTTTTATTTGTCTAAAGTACATTTTTATGGATTTACAAGGATATTTTTTTCTTAATAACAACAAAGACGTTGCAGAGATGTTGTCTGTCAATTGGTCAGTCCTTTGAATGACATTCTTCACTTCGAGTATATCAGTCTTTTAGTATGTTTTTTCTGTTATTACTTCATTAACATCTGCATACATAGTTGTGATGGCAACAGATGAGTGATCGTTCTCTGTCCTGTCTTGAACCACAAGCCTTTCATTCTTATATTTTCTCTCCCTTGTCTGGCTGAGGAGAGGAGTGATAAGAGTGGCTTGGTGCCTTTTTAGCACCAAATGTGGGACCTGAGGAATTCAAGATAAGGATAGAAATTGGGAGTGGGTAACAGGCAAAATATGGTTTGCATATGGTGAGAGTGAAGAGCAGAATGATTGTGGTGAAGGGATGGATTGTGTGTAATTTGAGGAACTGCAGCCTGTGGAAAAGACTCACATTGGAGAAGTTTGTGGAGGATTGTCTCCCATTGGAGGGACCCCATGCTGGAACAGGAGAAGTATGTGAGGAGTCCTTCCCCTGAGGAAGGAATGGCAGAGACAACAAGTGATGAACTGTCAGCAACCCCCATTCTCTAGTGTGGACTCCTCTCTCCACGTGTTCACAAGTCCTGCCAGATGCCTACTCCAGCATGGGCTTCCATGGGGTAACAGCCTCCTTCAGGCATCTACCTGCTCTCGCATGGGGTCATCCATGGGCTGCCAGTGGATACCTTCTCCACCGTTAGCCTCCATGGGCTGCAGGGGGACAACCTGCCTCATGTCAGTCAGACGATGGGGTCTTCACAAGAGGCTGCAGGGGAATCTCCATTCCAGAACCTAGAGCATTTCCTTCCCCACCTTCTTCCCTGACCTTGGTGTCTGCAGGGTTGTTTCTCTCACATTTTCTCACTCTTCTCTCTCTTGCTGTTGTTGTGCAGCTTCCCCCCCCCCCCTTCTTCAATATGCTATCCCAGAGGTGTTACCATCATTGTTGATTAGCTGAGTCTTGATCAGAGGTGGGTTCTATTTAATCTATCCTGATCAGAAATACATTTGGTGAAAGGTAAAAATGTTGTAAACAGAAGGGTGCAGGAGGTTGCAAAATGATCCAAATTTCACAAAGTACTGTAAAATGTCCTCAGTTAGGTATTCTCCATGGAGTTCAGTCATTCTTCTAGAAATGTGTGGATGTCTCATAGATACTGTGTCACTTCAGCAGATCAGAATGGATACAGTAGCACACCTCAGATAGTAATCTAGCTTATTATATCTTTTCTTCCCTGGTAGATAGGAAGCAAACATCTGGAATAACAGTGGTCTAAAAGAAAACTTCTTGGGTAACTTCTTTCTCTGAGGTAACTTTAATTATGATAGTTATCCTTTTGATCAACCAGCTCTTTCTCGAAGATGTCTTTTAAACTATACAAAATTATTCCTATCAGAATAGAGAGCTTAACTCACAGCCATTATCACATGATTCTAGGAACAGAGTCTGCTAGGAACTAGAGACATTGTTTGCCAGAGGCATTTGATAACTGTTTATTCAATGGTTTTTTTGCTGATTGAAGTTAGGGAAGTCAGAGCTGAATAAAAAATAAAATAAAAATTCATAGTTTGTGTTGTGTGTGTGTACAAAAGCACTCTTTTCCTATAAAATTTCTCATACGCCTTCAAATCAGAATATTTCCCTAAAACTGTCATGGCAGTATCATTACTAAGCTACTCCAGTTCACTGTATTTTATTTCAAAGATTATATCTTCTTTATTATCTCCCTCAGTTGATGTGCATATGGTTTACCGTAATAAGTTCAGTCAAAAAAGTTTCTTACTGTCTTTAATTTCATCATATATTCTGCTTAAAATTTAGACAAATAACTCATATTTCTGATATATTTTGACTTGAAAACATGCTACATATTAACTTAACAGAAGAGTACAATATATTAATCCAATTGTTTAGATGTAATATCAATAGCAAATTTATACTGAAATATTGGCTGGTTTACATAAAGAACAATAAGGAATTAGGCTAAAATATGTGTGTTTTTATTGTGTTTAAACTCAGTTTCTCCTAAAAGACTGCACATCTAAGCAATAACATAATCACTATAGACAATAACGCTTACAGATTAGACATATAGACAATAAAGCAGATTGAATCCATCTTACCTAGATCTTACCTTACTTGGTATATTGGACGTATAATATTACAGTGCAGATCATTTATTTAATCTGTATTATTTACAAATATTTTATTTCCAGAAGTGAGATGAAGATAAACCAAAGCAGTAAAATTTAATAATCTCTTTAGCTTGGAATGTTGAATAATACCTACTGGCATTCAAAATTAAAATAGCAGTCCACAGCTTAAGCAGCATTCAATTTTCTGAATTACAAACATCGGCTGGGAAAAGACACGGTGCTCAAGTCTGCCTAAAATTATCCTTGGTGCTTAGCTTTATTTGTCTGTTCACAGATAGAGGTGTCTGTTATGAGGCAACTGGTGTCTACTCTAAGTTTTAATTGCAATTGAGGGTTAGGCAACAGTTTGTTATGGGATCAGATGGAGAGCAAGATAAAGAACAACTAATGAATGGTTAAGAAAATTGATTAAAAGATAAGATAATTAGGCAATTCTCATCATGACAGGGCATTTAATTTTGGCTTTGTTTTCCGGTGGTGTTCTAATAGGAAGTAATAATAAAAATTAAAATGTACTTGTACTTGTATTTCTTGTATTTGTACTTGTATTTCAAGGAAATAAGTATGAAACCACAGTTTTGGTTATCAATCAAAACTCTAAAGTGTTAAGTTGAAATAAAGTTTTGAGGGTGGGGATTTATGATTAATTATTTAAAGATATATGTATCATTATCCCTGGTTGGGTGCATCATTCTAGCATTTATGGACACAAGTGATTCAGATGAGGATAAGTGAGAATGATCTCACAAAGTGCAATTTATGGTGTGTCAGACATTGTGCTGTTTCACACTGCTGAGATGTAGATTTCACCACAGCAGGGTGAAGTAGGTTGAACAATATTCTGACCAGTAGATTGTTATGCATATACTTTCACCACTACAAATTAAATAAAAATGCTAAATAAATTAGTAGGTAGTCTGGATGGGATACATGGAAGTGTCTTGCATTTTCTTACAAACTATATGCCATAGATTTCTAGAAGATAATAGAGTTAGTTAAGAGAAATTAAGTAGAAGTGCTTAGTAAATGTTTAGATTGAAGATCCTGGACTCTTACAGAGGTGCTCCTATTTAGGAATTAAAGTATCTCCCATTCACTGCAATTTTAATTTCTGGGATTGAATAAAGCATATAGTGTAATGAAGTAATTTTATTCCCATAATTGGCTTCTTCCTCATTAGAGTTTTGTTTCAAAATGACTGTGGTTTTGAAATGAATCTTCTGGTTGAACCCGCTTACCATTTTTTGATTAAATTTACTGAATAGTTTTGCTCCCCACAACGATTTCTATGAAGGGCAGCTAAATCAGAAACTACATTTTATGAGTGAACTAAAATGCTTTAGCTTCTTATTGGAAAATAAAGCTCTGAACCTTCAGACAGTTTTATATTACATGCGTGGTGGGGATGTTCAGTAACTGGATCAGACTAAATCTAGACAAGAGTAAAAGCATTGAACCTCACAAGGTGTACATAGGGCATCCCCAACCCTGGTTACTTTGATCTACTGCTTCTCTCCTACTGTATGTGAATGCCTTGATGGTATATATATAGCCAGTCACCTGATGCTGAATGTGATTTGATTTATATATGCTTTGTTAATTTGTTTTAACTGTTTTAGGTAACAATTCTCATCCAGAGCAAGAAATTCCCTTTTTTTTTAGGAATAGCTTTTCTTCTGGCATTTTTGCACTGTAGCTTTCTGATTAATCTCTGAGCAGACATTCAGCTGCTTAAGCTAATTTTCTAGTGCTCTTTTAGATATACCTCCCTCTGAGTCCTCTGCATCCTTATTTGGAAGATCTCCCATAGAGCTTCCAACAGGGTGTGTGACATACTGATTAGCCCCACACAGCCCCTGAAAATATTTTATGTCTGGATGACTGAACTGAGCTCAGTCAGTCCTGTATACATTATTTACACACAGATTATTTGATCAATTTGATAAGAAGTACCTATTTCACGGAATCATGGAACTGTTTGAGTTGGAAGGAACCTCTAGAGCTCAGCTAGTCTAACCCCCGCCCTCCCGCAAAGCGGGTTTGTCTAGAGCACATTACACAGGATTGCACCCAAGTAGGTTTTAAAAGTCTCCAGAGAAGGAGAGTCCACAACTTCCCTGGGCAGTCTGTTCCACTGTTTCATCATCCTCAGAGTAAAGAAGTTTTCCCTAATATTTAGATGGGAGCTCCTCTGTTCCAGCTTTTGCCTGTTGCACCTTGTCCTATCTATAGAATCATAGAACAGTTTCGGCTGGAAGACACCTTCAAGATCATCAAGTCCAACCTTATTCCTAGCCATGTCAAAAACCACTAAACCATGTCTGTAAGCACAACATCTAACCGCTTCTTAAACAAGTCCAGGAATGATGACTCCACCACCTCTCTGGGCAGGCCATTCCAATGCCTGATAAACCTTTCTGGAAAGAAATGCTTCCTAATATCCAGCCTGAACCTCCTCTGGTTCAACTTCAGGCCATTTCCTCTTGTTCTGTCAGTTGTCATCAGGGAGAACAGACCAACGCCCACCTTGCTACTACTTCCCTTCAGGTAGTTGTAGAGGGCAATAATGTCTCCCCTCAGCCTTCTTTTCTCAAGGCTAAACAGCCCCAGATGTCTCAGACTTTCCTCATAAGACACATGCTCCAAACCCTCTACTAGCTTTGTAGCATGCCTCTGTACCCTCTGCAGCACCTCAATGTCCTTCTTGTAGAGAGGGGACCAAAACTGGACCCAGTATGCGAGGTGTGGCCTCACCAAAGCTCAGTACAGAGGAATGATCACGTCCCTGATCCTGCTGACCACACTCTTCCTGATCCAGGCCAGGATGCCGTTGTCCTTCTTGGCCACCTGGGCACACTGCTGGCTCATGTTCAGGCAGCTGTCAGCCAACACCCCCAGGTCCTTCTCTGTTTGGCAGCTCTCCAGCCACTCCTCCCCAAGCCTGTAGCGCTGCTGGGGGTTGTTGTGGCCCAAGTGCAGGACCCAGCATTTGGCCTTCTTGAAACTCCTGAAATTGGCCTTGGCCCAGTGATCCAGCCTATCTAGATCCCTTTGTAGAGCTTCCCTACCCTCAAGCATATGGACACTAAATTAAAACAAACAAACAAACACACATTGTTTTCTTGCTTGCAATATATACTTCATGTAATTGCAATCACTGATAAATGAAATATTTCTCAGAGCAATGATCTCAAGGGATAGGAGCTTCAGACCAGGGTAGGTACATTCATAAGAAAGACAGCATTCATGTAGTTAGTCTGGTGTAACAAAAGGTAGCTCTGTGCATCATGTATACAGAATGAGAGATCTTTTGTCAATTTTTGTTTAACTCATAGGCATAGCCAGGAGAATGAAGTGCATAATCATGCACAGAATTGAATGTAACTCAGTGATACAACATGCTTTTTTATGACTGGTTTTCAGGCAGATTTGAGTCTCCTAGAATTCCTGCCATTAGAACCCTAGTTGCTGATACTGCTTAATCACTAGATTTTTCCCTAGTACAATTTTTGACTGCTTTAATTGTTAAGCTTCGAGGCAAGGCCAGGATTCAATGTAAAGATCAACCAAAGACCCATCTGTAAAGACAGTAGGGTTAATATGTTGAGTTTGGCTCGTTTCACCTCCATAATCCCCCATATCAATATACTCATGGCATGCAACACACTTTCACACACTGGCCAGTTCCAACACATATGAATGTTTCAGGCACACTGTGGCACAATTCACGGTGGCACTACATGTTACCCAGTAGAGATTCAGAGACAAGTGCTTTGCACCAGCATGAATATCTTTCATCTTAAAGAATCACAGAATCACAGAATCATTTAGGTTGGAAAAGACCCTTGGGATCATCGTGTCCAACCATTAGCCTTACTCTACAAGTTCACCCCTAGACCATATCTCCCAACACCACATCTAAGCGATGCTTAAACACATCCAGGGATGGTGACTCAACCACCTCCCTGGGTAGCCTATTCCAATAAAGAAGATTCACCCTCAGGAATACCTACCAGTCAGTACCACAAATAAGGACCTCTCGCTTGGGCTGATGAGTGTAGAAGCCTTTTTGAAGAAGAAAAGCATAATTTTAGAACTTAGTTACTGTTCGAAGTTGCTCAGCAAAACAATATCATTAATTGAAAACATTTCTTAGATAGATTTGCAAGCAAACCATTAGCTAAACTTCTACCAGATACAGCATTTTCCCAACTGACATTTGGGTAGATCTAAACAAACTCAAAGGCATATTATTCCTCACCTTTAGTACAGAAGCAAATTTAAATCTTGCATAAAGGATAAAATATGATCCATGTTTACATAAAAACTGCACTTCTCTGTGCATGAGTCAATTCTACTTTTTTCATCTCTTAGAATAAATGAAATTTTTCACTTGCTACTAAATGTGTCTTCACTACTTTTAAAGAGACTGATGATCCATTTGGAATTCAGAATGTGTGTTATAAGCATGGAGTGATATATATAGGTATGAAAGTGACATGCTATGCTATGCCCTGAGGCACAAATGCCCAGTGAGATTGCTTAAAAAGAGGCAACTCATTTCTAACCTTATCTAACAGTGAACTGGGACAACTTTCTTTTTCTCAGATATAATCTTTAATAATCTTCAACAATTTTTGAGAAGCAGAAAGACAAGGCAACCATAACAAATATAAAAATCACGCAGAGGTGACTTTGCAAACTGCATCATTCTTTCCTGGACTAGAAACTGTAAGAAACTTGATTTTCTGTGATTTCATTTTCAGAACTCTTTCTTTTTATACGTTTTCTTGAAAGCAGGGGAAGGGATGAAGGTGAGCAGCACAACTTTGACAAATTAGGCAAAAGAAAAAGCCCACATGTATTTACATTTATTTTGTCATATATTTCATTTAAAATCTAAAAGTGTAAACAACTCAAATTTTTTATTTCACATAGCTGTCACCTTGGATATAGATTTGTCTATATTGATCTTCAGGGCAATCAGGATTCATGTTGAATATACTATTCTGAATAGGTTAAAAATTGACTTTGCTATCAATAGCAGCATATTATCAACGTAGAACATCAGGTGTTACCATTTACCGCCTCAGCCCATGTAGTTTTCAGACTTTCTTGCCTAGTTTCATCAAGGCTTCCATTAAGTAAGATAGTGTCCTGGTTTGAGTGAGAAAAGGACTAATTCTGTTCAACGTTTTTACTTTTCAGCTCAGTTCTTTTATACTAACTGCACTGTCTGAAGTTAGCAGTATGTTTCCACAGGCAGTGGGAAAAAAAAAAATTCTACTTCCAGCAGTGATAACACCTAATGTTTAAAGTTACTACCAAGGATTGGTGTGCAGACCAAGGTCACTACTGGATCTTGTGTACCACATTGGGGAGTGGAGAAAGTAAAAGGCCAAACCTGCAGGGAGGAGTGGACAGGACAGGTGACCCTGAACTGACCAGTGAGAGATTCCATCCCATATATGTCATATTCAGTATAAAGCTGAGGGATCTGGAGGGTCTCACCTTCTTGGCCCACTTTACCAGTTTTGCTCGGCTTGGCTCCGATCCTCTTCTGGTTTCTTCCTCGCAGCATCCAAGGAGGACTCTATCTGTTCTGCCTTCAATCCTGATCTGTGTGTTCCTGAATATGGTACCAGAATCCAGCTCCTGAATGCAGCTCCTGTCTGCTGCTGGGCCCAGTCTAGGACTCTCTCTCAGTGCCTGCTCCACATCATCAGGGGTGACGGTGACGTAAATACCATTGTGGGGGTTAGGTGCAATACTGGTTTTGTATACATTTTTATATACTCCATTTGTTATTATTATTATTTTCATTTTCATTAAAGCTGTAGTAGTTTCCTTTTTTAATTGCTAAGTCTCTCTCCCTTATTCCCTTTCTCTTCCCCTTTGGGGAGGGAGGGGGGTTAACAGAGCGTCTGTTATAGGGCTAAGGGGCTGCCCTGACCCTAAACCGTGACAGATAGGTGAAAGTCAATCATTTATATTTTTTATTGTGTGAAATAGAGATGGGTCTGAAGAAGTAGAAATTATGGGAATTATTAACCTTGCACTAACAGTTCATATATGCTATGTACACTATCAACATGTACCCCTCTCCTTCACTCCCCTTATTTGTCCATGGACATGTAATATTTTAATAGAATTAATAACTTCATTATAAAATGAAAAGTTGTACTTGAAACATGTGAATTATGGCTAACACTATTACTGTAGGCCCTATCAAGTCATAATATGTGCATCCTAATTTCTAATAAGACAATCTGCTCCATCTCTTTCTACTACTGTAAGCACATTTAGTTAAATCCTTAGATAACTAAAGATAAACTGCAGAAGTACCAAGAGAGGAATTGGGAGAAAAGCAAAATGCATATTTTTGCCTCCAGGGCTTAGTGCTTGAGGGGATATGTAGACGTCTTTTATCTTTAAAAGTTGGAGTGCTTTGTTTATCAAATATGGAAAATATACCCATAAAACATACGATTACTTTTGTGAAGTTGCTTATCATATACATACAAAATTAAGGGCTAATTAAACAGTTTACTTAAAAATATTTAAATCTGACACCTTTAAATCTGTTCTTGAGTTGCCTGTAAATGTTCTTACAGTAGGCAATGTAGGAGATAATCTTTTAAAGAGACTGAAATTAAGTTATTTAATAAATCTTATCAAATATTGTTCAAATATTTATACCATATGTTAACCATTGTGCACTGATGTATACCTTCATTTATCACAAAAAAAACCCTTAACTTGGGAAGCATTGTTTAGAAAAAACAACTTTTGCATATATCCAAAGAGCAGTACAAAGAAAAATCTGTTTGTATTTTCAACACTGCCATTAGAGATATAATGTTTGTATAATTTGTAAAGTTTTAAATGTGTAGGTATATGTGTATGTGTATGCATATGTAAATGCATGTATATGTGAATGTACATATGTATATTTGTAACTTGATGATAAGACAAGAGTCTTCAGTTCCTAAACAAAGAAATACCCCATACCATTTGGGAGGTCTCCATAGTGCCTGAGACTCTAAGGCAGAGCAGTGTCATGTGTCTTATCAGCCCTGTCCTGGCCTGGTGCAGCGGCTACAGGTCAGGTGAGGCTTCTTGCAGCATGTTAAGTGACACTACAGAGACAGCTTCCAGATGCCTGGAGCCCTGCTCTGTGAAGCCAGGTGTAAGTTACCTGTCCATAGATGGACACAGTGGACTTGTAGGAGTTACAACCAGGACTAAAAGCAGCATTTAGTGCAATGTGAGATGTCCTAATATATCCATCCTGACTGATCTAGAGAGGCAGATATTTTTCCTAGGTCCTGTGTCCTCTCTGCCGGTTTCCCGTGTATCTGTAGATTATTGATCTGTAAGAGAGCCCAAGTGGTACTAGGTCAACATGTTAAACACCCGAATTGCTCTTTGGTGTTTAGACACCACATTAATTTGTCTGCAACCTCATGCTGAGCTTCATTTCACTCTTCCACAAACCTGACTGCAAGGAGGAGGAGAAGGAGAGGTGTGATGGGACAGGACAGTGAGGGGCTGCAAGGTGACCACAGCCCCAGGAAAGAGGCTGCCCTCCCAGATACAGGAATGACAGTAGGCTCTCTGTGTCAGTCATTTTCCCCATGGGCCTGAGCCATGGGATCTGTCCCACTGCTCTTAACAAGGCAGAAAAACAACAACTCTTCTTCCTCAGACAGCCAAGGGCTGAGCCTTCCATCAGCTCTGGAACCCCTGGTGATGTGGTGGCACTGGTGACATGAACCACCCAGGTCAGGTACAAAAAGGCTGTGCAGTGAGGTGGGCCAGGCTGGAGGTTAGCAGGAGGGTGAGTGAGATCTGAGGCAAGAGGGCAGGGGGAGAGGGTGAGGGCAGGGCTGCTAGGCCTGGGCAGGGAGGCAGAGGTTGCCTTTGCTGCGACAGATGGTGGCTGCTCATCCTTTGTCTTCCAGAGCCGGAGGCTCACAGAAGGAGAGGATCGGACCATGGTGCACTCCCATTCTCAGCCACACAGCCAGAGAGATTTGTTACCTTCTCCAAGGACACTGACACAAACATAAGCAATCATTAGTCTGGTAGAGCTCTGGGCATGGGTAGCCCATGGTGAGCAAGATTGTTTCTTGTTTTCCTTTTGTTTCTTATTTTCCCTTTGTTTATTATCCTGCCTTTTGCAGGTAGAGGCTCACACAAGGACATGGCATACTCTCATTGATTCCCTCCACAGACACTAAGCCAGACATTTCTGCATCTTTTAACAAAGCCATTAACCTCAGAAGATGGAAGCACACAGCCCCAGTCTACAATGTGCCATGGTCCCACAGGCAGCTGGAGAATCCCTCAAAATCTCAGAAAATCATAAATCTATGTGTGTTTTTTATCATGTTTCAATATATTTTTAAAATGAGTTATGCACATCATATATGAGTATGACCATATTGTTTTCTTGTTATTTAAATAAAAAAGTGAGTATTAAAATAAAACCAATTCAGTTCTTTCTTTTTTTCCTGTCTTTCTGGCATTCAATGGTATCAACAAATATTAGAGAAGCAATGATGGTCTTGTGAGACAGAGAAAAGGAATATGAGAAAATCCAACTGCAAAGTCTCAACATGGGGAAAAACATGTTTGCTGTTATGAAGATGTACACAAAACCAAAGGACAGAAAGTTGGGACAAAATTGGAGAAGAGCAGTGAGTAAAGTATGCAGAATTGGTAGAGTAGTGTTGAGGTTTTGGGAGTTCTTTTGTTTTCCTGGGGAATTTCTCCATACTTGTTACTAGGAGATAAATTGCTGTACTTGGGGGTACTTGGGAGAGACAGAGGACCTGGCCACAGGGGGAGGGGTCCAGCCAGTTGCCGAATGAAGGGGATTGGGTGGAGCCCCTAGCCCTCTTGTTTTTTCTCCTGTTTCGAGAGCAAAGCTGCCCTTGTGATGGAGAGAGGTCGTCCCCACTGCGTCACCTGCTTTCTCCTTCTACCCCCTGCTGTCTCCCAAGGATCCTGCTGGGCACAGGGATCATCTTGGAGAGAAGTCGTCACCACTTCATCTCCTGTTTCTCCTTCTACACCTGCTGTCTCCTGAGCTAAAATGTTAGAAGGAAGGAAACCAATCTGAAAACTACTATTATCCTTACATTTTCCTTTATGAAAGTTATTGAGAGACTAAGGCTATCCTGATTCTTTATATTCTTCCGTCAGTTATGCTTAACATTGATCATATCCAATCTTTCCTTGTAATTTTCTTCTGTCATATTATAAGAAAGGCTTGATATGAAACTGGCCAACCTGAGGAAGACTATTGGCCTTTAATAATTAATGGGATTAATTCTAAGCAGAGTTTTGTAGGTTTGTTTGTTTGTTTGTTTTCTTATTAAAACCAGTGATAAAATTCAGAATGCTTTTGTCTTTTCTTCTTCCTTTATCTTATTTTAGTCTGGGTAACAATGATGTGATCTATCCAATAAATGTGTACTCTCAACTACTAATCTGGTTGTGAAGGTCACACGTAAGTACTTTGGGCTGAACTCTGTTGTCTACAGCTGTAAAATGTCTTTTCAAATCCCTCATGATATCCTGGCTTAAACTCCCAATTATCCCTCCAGAATGGTATGGACAGTCCTTAAGTCCTTCATTATAGCTATAAGCCCCACAGGGTTTTCTTGGCTCTCCCAGGACAAAGCCAGCGGCAGTAGGGACATATTCATGAGCAGCAAAGTCTGGCCTTTTCACTACTCTGATATCAGAGTATCATTCTAATGAAACAACAACAAAATAGCAATGATCACCTATGCACTGGCAATTCTTTGCCTATCCAATAGAAACATATTGGGTACAGAATGACAAGGGGTAATGAAATCCCACATCCTACATTTTACACAATTTTCAATGCTAATGGAGAGTCTGTTGGAGGCCTGAGTGTGCCAATAGGGTCTGATTACCCTGACCAGGCTACCAAGGTCTTTCTTTGTGATCCTACTCTGCAAACGCTGCCCCCTGCCAGACTTTTGGGTACTGGTGTGACAGGTCAGCTCTGATGCAGTGCAACTGTGTAAATGTAGATGAGAGTGCTGGGAGAATCACAACATTGTAGAAAAAAGCAGTGGGAAACCACATCTGGGATCTCCAACCATGCACCCTCTGACCATTGCCACAGAGACTGCATTTAAGGTCCTTAGCCCTTGCCTGACCTTTGTCACCAGGAGGTTATATATGACTTTAGACCTTGCTGATCCTAAAGCTATATCACATTCTTACATAGAGTGGAGTGTCCTAGAGCACAGTTGTTGCTGCAAGGCTCAAGGATGAATTTCTGTAACCTCCCAAGGTGATTTAGATTTCTTGACAAAGATTTTAATTGACAAAGAATAATTATTCTAGATGTTTTTACAGGTCTTTTTTGGACTGTGGAAGGCTATGTTTATCTCCACTCAGCAAATATACTTAAGGAGTGAATTTTGTACTGATGAATAAAAGCTATGCATTCTGAATTATAGGTCACCTTCTCACACACAGATTAACTACATGCTACATATTTCCATTAACTTATACCAGGAATGCAATGGTTAGTGAAGTGCCATTTTGGAAATATAAACCTATATAAAACTAAAGTTAAACCAATCAATTATTTTCACCCTACTTACAAAGATAAATGTGTTTTTCCCATCATATAGTCCACTCAGCAAGAAAGTATAGATTTAGTTTACATGTGTAAATTGTGAAAAAAACCCACAACAAAAACCACCTATTCAAAATTTTATTTATCTATTAAGGAGAACAATAATTTATACAGTGCACAATGGAATTTAAGAAGTTATAAAAGAGATTTTACAGACAGCTCTGGCACTGAACTATTTCATCTGACTGAGTCTTAAGGAGAAAAAAAGTAGAAAGGAAAAAAACCCTCAGATTCTGCAATGGGAAAAAAAAATCTAACTTTCATCAGTAACAGTCACTGAAATGTAGTAATTGTATTAATAAGTAATAAAAATAAATTATCTCCCAAAGTGAATATCCCAATTGTGAGGAACATCATGATTTCCCCTTTTCATCCCTTTCATATATAATGTGCTTAATAGAGGAATAATGGCAACTTCCTATTTAAGGCTCTATTTCAATGTTGTCATAGAACAAGATACCTCCCTACTTCACTCTTCCTTATCCAGTTAATAATTTTCAGATTCAATTTAGTTCAAAATTTGTATAAACCACTGTTTTTCTGATTTTTTTATATGAGAGATTATTGGAAGATGATTCTGCAGCTACTACAAATGAAAATCTTAAAAATAATGCTCTTACAAAATCAGGTTTCTTTCTAGGAAGTGAAAAAAGATGCAAAATACTTTATAGTAAGGAACACTGATTTTCAAATTCCAGATGCTTTTATGTCATTACATTCTAACATCAGGGAACATGTGCTACTACTGGACTACCTCCTAAATATCGTTATTTATAAGTAGCATTATTTACAAGAATCTGGATATTTATATGAACTGAGCCCTACCCTATTGTATACCTCATCTATAAATCTGTGAAACATCTGTGCCAAAGATTTTGACACAAAAAAAGAGAAGTATAATAATTTTTTAGTCAAAGAATACATCTACATACAGCAGGCAAACTCATTTACAGATATGTAGCTCTAGCTATGTATTTTCACCTAATTTTGTTGTATGTGAAAAGTCTACTTATTTGCTTTATTTAACCAGAAAGTTGGAGACTTCCAGTCCTGATTCTTAACCTTAGTATTTTTTTGTAGTGCCTGTTTTTAACTTTTGATAGCATCAGCTTCATTCTGCCCAAACAAAAACCATAACTTTAAATATATCCAACATTATTTTTTTTTCTGTAGCTTATTCCACTGTTTAGAAACTACTAGAGAACTTCCTTTTTTTCCAAGCACAGGAGCACAATTTGTCCCTAAGGAGAAAATTTAGAAAGCTATCAAAACACTTGTGGTAGTAGCAGGCTGGAATCATGCAATATATTTATGAAATGCATACAAGGAGTTAAAAAGAAACAAAACCTAAAAATGTTGCCCATGAAGCAATGTTCAGACCGCAGAAAACAAAACAAACAGTAAAATGATAACAAAATTTTAATTATCTTTATTTTTATATACTCATCCTCACCATGTTAAATAAAAAAAACATGTTTAAGCCCTTATGTACTATTAGATACTGATATGACATACAATTCTTGATGTCAGTGCATTTTTCTTACAAATATTTTTTTAAAAATAACATTTCCTTTCTCAATCATGTGATATATTTTCATATGACAGAAGAACTGGTAGTTCTTCAGAGTATTTCACAGTGTGTCAATGATGCAATTATCACTTCAATCACATGTTATTTTCATGATAGCTTCTATTTTACAGGGAGAAAAATAGAAATGTTAATGTTTGTAAAGATTAACCATTTGTTTCTTGTGACATTTTTAAATGAATGGAAAAGAAGTTGGAAATTTTTTTTATGTATTTATTTATTCCAAAGTTTGAAAATTATTTCCCTTTCCAAAGATATTTTGTTTGTTGTCCTTTAGTTTGACACAGGGTAAATAAATATGAAACAAGTGCATTCCACTAGTCAACAGTGTTTTCAGTCTATTTATGAACAGAAGGACAAAGACTAGTACTCAGTCTGCTAGTGAGCTTAGTGTTTAACTGTTTTTGTCAGACAGCAGAGTTTTCTCAAGGTAACTTGGCCTGATTGGAAAAAAAAACAACCAACAAGAACCCTGCTGTTACATTAGGATGAATGTACTCATGAAAGAATTAGCTTTTTCATTGAGTCTAAAACCACAGATCTATATTCATGTGTAAAGTTCTAGTCCTTTCATAGAAAAACTTTCAACTGATACAAATCAACGTAAATATATTGACTCTTGTGGAATTTTACAGGCTTTCTTCAGTTCAGAATGCACTTCATATAACTTAAAACAGTACCCATTAGCATGCATTAAAATGGAGTGTTTATCTAGCCATGCAACATTTAATCTGTGGGATACACTAATACAGTACTACATATTTAATTGTTACAGGGTTTTTTAATAGCAAACTGTATAATACTCAGATGCTTCACTTCATCTATAAGCACTAAGAAAGAATTTCTGGCATGGGTTGTATGACCTTTAAAGACTGCAAGTGAAGAAAAAGGAAACAATCTCCACTCTCCTGAAATACAGGCTTGTTTGTTAATTTTTTTTCTCGCTCAGGATCATGAACTCCACCATCTCAGGGTCACTGCAGCCAAGGCTACCCTTAGCTTTCAACCCAAACTTGGATCCAGTACTCCAAACGTGGCCTCAGTGGGACAGAGTAGAGGGAAAAGGGATCACCTCCCTCAGCCTGCTAGCAATGTTCCTCCTAATGCAACCTGGGACACTCTTGGCATTCTTTGTCTAGGCTGTAATGTAGCCACATAGTCAGCTTGTTGTGCACAAGGATCCCCATGTCACTTCTCTGCAGAGCTGCTTTCCAGCTGGTAAGCCCAAGTGTTCACTGGCCAGGGGCTGTTCTTGATTCTCCTCCCCATTTCACAGGAGTTCAAGGGAGGAGTGTGAGAGAGACTGTGCTGCTGGCTGGGGATAAACAGTGACATCACCATATTTCAGAAGGTTATTAAGTTCATTAAGCATGCCCTCCTCTTCATAAATCCAAGATGATGACTCCTAACCACTCCATTGTCTGTCATGCATTTGAAAATGTTTTCCAGAATTAGTTGTTTCATCACTATCCTTGGGAATGAATTGAGGCTGACTGCCCTGTTATTCTCTGGATAATCTTTCTTTTTTCCTTCATGAAGATTGCTTTCTTCTAGTCTTCAGGAACCTCTCCCTATTGCCATGATCTTTTAAAGATCTTTTAAGCTGGTATTCCAATGACATCATTTATCAGCCATCTCTCTCAGCACTTGTGGGTGCAACTGATCAGTTTCTTTAAATGAACTGGTCCTGCTCTACTTTTCTTCTCAAGAGTGAGTCAGACAAAACATTGAGTTCCTTAGCCTTTTTCATGTCCTTTATTATTAGGTTCCCTGCTCTATTCATCACTGGGCCCGTGTGTTCCCTAGTCTTTCATTTGCTGTTTAAGTACTTGTAGAATCCTTTCTTTTTTTCCCCTCAAATCCCTTGAGAGATTCAATTCTAGGCAGGTCTTTGCTTTCCTAACCCCATTGCTGCACAGTTGGGCAATGTCACTGTATTCTTCCCAGATTATCTCTCCTTGCTTCTGTCTCCTGTGTGCTTTCTTTTTATGCTTTCATTTTGTCAGGATCTCCTTGTTCATCCATGCACTACTCCTACCACCTATGCTTCATTTCTTACTTGTCAGGATGGACCTTACTTGATCTTGGAAGATGTCATCCTTGAATATCAGTCATCTCTCCTGGAGCCCCCATGTCTCCAGGACCATATTTCCTGAGATCCTTCTAGAAGACTTCTGAAGATGTTCAAGTCTGCTCTCCTGAAATCCAGGGTAGTGGGGTTGTTTTTTGAACTGAGAATCATGAACTCCACCATCTCATGGTCACTGCAGACAAGACTGCCCCTGAATTTCAATCCATACCTGATTCTTACTCATTTTTAAGTAACGAGTCCAGCAGAGAAGCTCTCCTTGTTGGTTCTGTAAACTTTGTCAGGAAGTTGTCTTTAATGCACTGAAGATGCAATGCATTCAATGAAATGCATTTATAGATTGCTTGTGCACTGATATGCAAACCTCCCAGTAAATTTCAGGGTAGTGAAAATTCCCCCTTAGGACCAGGACCTGTGAAAGTGAGACCAGGACCAGTGAAAGTGAAAGAAAAAAGAAATTTTTTCTGTCGTTTAAAATTAACAACAGAAAGCTTCTGCCTAATCAGGAGATTTATTGAAGATGATAGTCACCACAACAGCACCCATGCTGATTTGCCTGCTTATCTTGATTCACAAGCTCTTAGCTGTCTCCTGACCTGTCTCAAGGTAGAGCTGCATGCATTCCCACTGTTCTCTCACATACAGGGCAACTCCCTCTACTCCCTGACCCAACCTGACCCAACCCCAAAGAGCCTGTATCCATCCATTGAAACTCTCCAGTGGTGTGAAGCACAATCTTATTTAGTTACTGAGCTTGTTCTAAATTTAAAATATTCTTTAATTTATATGACTGAATTTATACGATATGCAAAATTACAAATCTAATAAAGTTTCTGTAAGATTACCAAAAAAGCAAATATAGTAATTTTTTAATATCATCCTGAAATTTTTACATGCTCTGAAGCTGGAAAGTAAATTCTTATCTGACGAATTGAAATCTCTTTCATAAAAATAGTAAGTTAATAAAGCTACTACTGAGAATAGACTTTTTATAATAGAGTCTGATTTTTTTGAACTGCTAAATTAATTTCAAAGAATATGGTCAATTTTCTGAATATACTGGAATAGATATAATATTTGACAAGGAGAATCCAATTAAAATGAGATATAATTTGAATAATGTTTGAATCTTACTTATCTCAAACAGGTGATTATTAACATATCCTTTCATTTACATTTTACCAACTGATTTCATGTGCAGTTTCTCACAATGAATAATGACATACTGACAGTAAGAGAATACAGTTGTTCTACTGCAGTCTTGCCTGTTTTCTTCTCCATATTGGCACTAAGAAAAACATCTTAATTTTTGAAGATTTGAAATATTTATCATGGTATATTTCACAGCAGTTTCTTATCAACAATTCAAAGGTTGATTTGCTTGTTCCTTACTTGTTTAAAATAAGTAATATTTTTTTATCACTCTCTAATGTTACAGTGTATAGTGTGAGTTAAGTAGCTTCTCAGAAGCTAAAGGAGTTATGACTAGCTTTATTAGTTGCAACTGCTTTTTTACTGTTTTGTTAGAATTTTGGTTTATATATTTCTTTTGGGACATGTATGGGTAGCATAAATTTTTAGAAAATTCATCAGATGATTTCAGTGTGAAAAATGCTAGAGTTATGACTGATGTATTAAAGGTAAATATTTAAGTAAATATTATTTTGAACAACCATGATTTTCCCATTAGTAGTAAAAGGCCACAGGCTATTTATTGACCTGACAGTATACAGTGCCAAGACTTGTTTTGACCTAAGCTGATTCTAGTTTCTTTTAGATGTGGTAGCAATTTGCTAGCACTTAGGTGACTATTGCCTCAATTGTAGGAGTTGAACTCTGTGAATATCACAGATCACAAAGGTCTGAACAAACGTATGAGCAAATGTACATGGTGATTAAGTAACAAGCATTAGCTCTTTCTGTTCATTGTGTGAGGTATTGTGTAAGTTTAATAGCTTACACATAAAGATAGCCAAACTTTATCCGAGTGCCAATGAAGAAAGTGTAAGTAAGCAGAATGTGTCAGAAAATGTACCAAAATAATAATCTAAAGCAGACACAAGACTGCAGAGAGCCTCCAACTACCAACACTGTACTCCTCCCCAAAGAATTCTGGTCTCTACTTGGCCATGTCGTTACTTAAGCCCCACTCCAGTTTGCTCAAGTAAGTCTAGCACTTGTGAACTTGGGACCCAAAAAAGCATTGCAAGGATGAGCATAACACAAGTGGAGAGGGTTAGACACTGGGAATTTTATGTATACTAATTTTGATGGTATTATTAGTGGGACTTTTCTATTGAAATTAAATAAATTAGGATGTGTCTACAAATAACATTATTCAAGGCATGAAATAATAAACTCCTCTTTCAGAATTTTATGAAACACCTGGTGATGGTTCTGGTAACTGGTCAGAAAGCTATTCTGGGTATTCTTCAAAATTACTTGTAAGTACATGATGCCTGAGAGGATTTTTAATAGAATGACTAAAGGTTGATCCTAAAGACTTTTTAATCAAAGCCTGATGGAATCAATGACAGGTATATATGCATTCCTAATTAAGTAGTGCATTGTGTGATTTCTTTCACTTCTATGAAGTATGGATCACCTTATCTTGTCTTGAATGTTCAGTTTCTGATTGATTTTTATTTTTTTTTGTGTGTGTAATGCATTTCTGTTTTCCTCAAAACAAGAAGAATTATAAGTCAGCAGTGACAAAATAAAACATTCTTTCCCAATCTACACTTGTAGACCTGAAGGCATTTTTGTGAATTCCTTTTCCATTTGTCTCATTTTTTATTAATTCAGAAAACAATATCCTTAGTATTTGTTGCATATTTTCAGAATTACAGTCTAACTTATTTAGTGCCATCTCCAGTTATGGTTGACTTACAGTACTGAGGGATAGGGAAAACAAAAAATATTAGTGCTGTCACACAGCAAAACACAAGAATAATGTGAAATATAAAGAGAATGTCATTTAAATGCAGTGTTTTGAGAGGAAAGAAGGTGATTGATGGCAGTTCTAAAATCTACAAGGCAGACAAAAAGTTAAGATTTTACCAGCAGTTCTGCAATTAATTAGCATACAAATATCAGTATTTCCCTGTGTGTAATGTGGTATAGAGTGAGGCATACATTCTGTAAGTTACAAGAAATAATTCAAAATCATTACACTTTGTCCTGAGCTGTTGTAAAAACCTGACTACAGATGTCTCAGATATTGTGTGGTGATAATATCTGAACAGAATGACATTTTTAGTGGACACTGGGGCACAGACGTCCTCTTTAAGAGAAGATGTGGTAACTTGATGCCGCATTCCCCCCCAACGAAAAGACAAATTTGGGTCAGTAATATGTTTGGAAACTTGCAGCCCCAGCTCACCACAAGGGTGAGGTGCTGGCTGTTGAGAGACCAGACTGCCACAGAGGTCCCCATGATTTTGGCCTCTCTGCTTACTAATATAGGATTGGACCTGTTAAAAGGGTGTGCCTGGATTGATCCTGAAGGAAGGGGATAGAAATTTGGAACATACCCTATTGAAATATGTACACCTGGGTCACCTTTAACACCCATGGCAAGGAAAACAGAATCAGAATCAGTACTTGTTGAATGGTTCCCTCTTTTTAAGACCAGTTTCAAAAGAGACTGAGTTCTCTTCTCTTCTCTTCTCTTCTCTTCTCTTCTCTTCTCTTCTCTTCTCTTCTCTTCTCTTCTCTTCTCTTCTCT
>WTSP01013029.1:0-33317 GCA_025331215.1 Actenoides lindsayi
AGGGGAGGGAAGGGAAGGGAAGGGAAGGGAAGGGAAGGGAAGGGAAGGGGCTCGGGGCGGGTCTGGCGGCCTGGCCCGCGCCGGCCGAGCTTCGGCCGAAGGCATGTTTAATTTGATTCGGATTAATTTAAAATAGCACGTGCTAGTACTACTCGGCTGTGGTTGTGAAAGGGCGTTTCTGGTTGAGTTGATTGCGGCGTCAAGTCAAAGACTTCCCTGCTTTACTTTGAAGTTCATTTTAGCGTTGCCCCGGGGCCTTTTGCCCACGGCTGCGCTCCCCGTCGTGAGGCACCACGAGTGCAGCTTATCCTTCAGTGGGGAGGCCATTTATCCGAACTCGGGTGAGGTCCTCTCCAGAGAGACACATCCCTTGTGAATCCAGCGAGCTTTAATGTGTGGCTGGTGGTGGCCACTTCCTGCTCCATGTCTCTGTTGTGTCTCTCTCCTAAAGGACTTCGCAACACTTAATCTGGAGCATTGAGATCTTTGCTGCAGAAAGCATTGTAGTTTTTACTGTACACGCAGACAGTACAGACTTAGCCTTACAAAATGGATGCTTGAACATAGTTGCAGAACGTGACTTAAGAATAATCATTTTTGTTGTGCCTGAATGAATGAGTCTTTACATCCCTGCTTTTGTTCTGCAGCCACTTCTCGTCCTACTCTGCTGTGAATGTTTACATGATGGCAGATCCGCTTCATGTGAAGAACAAATGTGATATGTAGGTGGATGTTAAAGCAGCAGAATCACAGGTGCCAACTTCCTGTTGAAAAAATTTCAGTTTCAATGAATTCTGAAATATTTAACAAAAAAACAATACAGAGTATTTTTTTGCCAAGTGTAGAAATAGTAGAGAAAGTTTTAACTGCAGCACAAGTACGATAAAAAAGAGACTCTGGACAAAGCTTGACAAAGGTATTTTGTCTCTGTTCTTCTGAAATTGTGTATATGCTTTATTATTGATAGACATTATCAGTATGGCTTGTAAATACAACTAACTCCTTATTATCCAAACTCATGTGGGCTGGAATGTCCTAGATAATTGAAAAAACAGGGTAATTGGGGTACTAGGAAATTTGGCACAGATAGGTGCAGTGGGAGTTGGGAGTTCCTTCAACAATGTTTCTTGCCTTCATCAGTACCTTGTACTGTCTGATCCATGTTCTTTTCTACCCCAAATTGTGTGTGTGTGTGTGTGTGTGTAAGACTTGATTCCACGAGATCTGAGGTAGTTTGGTACACAGCCATTTTGGATCTGAAGAGTTCATGACATTTGAAATTTGAAATCTCTTGTTTCAGAGTGGGTTTTTTTCTGAATAGTTGCTGATGTGCCAAAATTATTCTTAAGTATAAACTTAACATAGGCCAGCCACATGGTCAACAGTGTTGAAAGAAACTTGCACTGTTTTAGCTACTGTAAAATTGTCTATTCTGCATTTTTTCCCTATGGATACTGGAAATTATGTAACTTTTATGTTTTTGTTCCTACTGAACAACTTTACTTGAAACATTTATGGATGGAGGACATTAAGACTTACACTGAGTGATAAGCACAGAGCGTGAAAGTGTTGATTTAATACCACTGATGATAGGTTGGAATAAACATAGTGTCAGCATGATAACAAGTGACTTCCAAAGCGTGTTGTGGTCTTACCATCTCCATTTGCACAAACATGCTAAAAGAATAGTAGAAGTAGATAAATGCCTCGTGTCTTCCTGTAAATACCCCATAACACAGGCCTGCATTAGCATTGTTAATCAGATCCCTTTGCAAATACTTCTCTTTCTAGGAAGTTCCATGGAACGCTTAACTGGTAGAGGGAACTGTCAGTTTGCAGCTGAGAAAAGAAATAATGTGAGTTACTGCATTTTATAATTGCCCCAAATATTCTGAACATTTCTAGATAGCGGAAATGATCAGCATATATTGCTCTTTCTGGAACTTGGACACCTTGACTCTTTTTGTTGTCACATTTTGGTGTATTAGAATATTTCTACCCTAATGGACAGCTTTTTTTCTAGTAAGAATCATTAAGATATTTCTTCCACAGGGGTCGCATTCTGGTTTGAGTCATGAGAAGCCAAAAAAGTTGCAATGTTCATCTGAAAATGTTTTCTCGATTGGCTGTGATAAGAGTCTCTTCAGTTCATTGATATCACCCTCTCAAAGGAAGACTTGCCATCATTGTGGTCTGTTTGGTAAGTACCTATTGTCCTGTAGTTCGTGTTGCATAGTGTGTTTATCAGTGAAACCAGATCAGGTTAGCTCAGAAATGTCTTAAAATGGGTCCATAGTTCTGTCTTTCAGATGCAAGTATAATGACTAGTCACAACAGAGTTGGGAGTTAGGGAACTGTTAAACAGAAGAGAGAATCTCATTAATCAAAAACCATTTTCTTTTGGTTTGGAATCTGGGGCAGTACTGTCTCTTGGCTATGTGTAAATACAGTACTTATTTGTCTAGACTTAGAATTGCAGTGGAAATGTCTTGTGAAGTAGTTACTAAATAATCCATGGAGTCTGTATCTTAACAGCAGTTTTATCTTCTAATATAAATGTTCCTCTCTGACTTTTTTTAGGATCCCTCAGATGTTCACAATGCAAGCAAATATATTATTGCTCTGCAGATTGTCAGAAAAAAGATTGGCCAGCCCATGCTGTTGTATGTGACCCAGTTAAAAACAGGTAAGTTTGTTAAAACTTCTGCCAAATAATCTTTGCAGGAAGACAATATCCCTCCCAGTACAACTTAAATGAGCATGTAAAGGCACTATTACAGTAAAATACAGTGCTTATTCTTAGTCTAGTACTGCATTATCGTCTGCTTGTCAGAAAACTCAGCTCTGCTGCTTTAGAAGAGTGACTTGAAAGATACTGTTGCAGTTCTTAAGGTGTTCTATAGTGTGATTTAAAATAAAAGCATTATTTTTACTTTCATGAGAACTATTTGAGCATGCAGTGAGAACAGCAGTTGATCACATGAGTTTGTTATTGCTGTTGATGAAGTAGGGAAGGTAGGGGAAATGAGCCTGCTTTTCAGCAGTGGCATCGTTAATGGATTGTATTCAGTGGACTCTGAAGAGGCACCATTTGAATCTAGCTGTAGCCTCAGTGAACTCCATGGGTATTTTCTTCGATGAGCACAGCTGCAATTAGAAGTTGTCTCAGCCAGGCCATTCTCTAGCTGCTCATCATCACTGTTTGATGTGCTAGTTTAGATGCTCAAGAGATCACTCCCTAATCTCTTTCAATTAAAGTAAGCACCATTAAGTTGTGACACGGTACAGATTGACTGGCTGGCTTTAGAACAGTTTTGGGGAATGATCTGAGTGTTTAAGCTGACAGTCTCTATCAAGGAGTGATGACTGAAGTTTGGTGAATCTGCAACCAGCTCTTCATAGTCAAAATTTACATGACCTTTTTTTGTTTTTTATTGCAAGTTTTACTACAGTGCCTGAATGGAGGCAACACAGGAACAATCTGGCTTGTACGTTATCTGGACATTACTTGGGTATTCAACTGAAATAGCAATATTCAAAATATTTTTTTCCTGATTTTTATAGTTTATATGGTTGATTTGAGATTACAGCGTTAGCAGAGCTCCACAACAACAGTCCAAGATTTCTTCTCCATTTTAATCCAAATTCATTTATTTTTTGTTGATGGCATCAGGGGGGGAAAAACCACCAGTTGTTGCATTACAGGGAACTTACAGATTTATCAGCCTGCATTTTCTTGGAGGAGGAGTAAAGGTTGACAAAAAACACATACTATGAACACAGCCTTTTTGTTCTGTTTAAGTAGGTGTTACGAATCCTACTTGCCTGTCTTTTCATCTTCAAAATTAATCTATTTTCCTTTGATTACAGTGCAAGTAATAACAATGGAGGCAACTTACCTGCTAAAACCAAGAAGAGAGCTTATCTTAAGGTATTGAATACAATTTTCATTATGTCTTGAATGGATCTGCTTTGAGTTAGTTGCAGTATGTTTAATTTAACCTGTACAGGAAAGGAACAAGTTCCAAAAATGATGATCTGTGCCTTTTAAAAAGATCAGTGCTTCAAATCAAAAGTTACTGGGAGAAGAATTCAAAGGCACGTTACTTCTAGAGCCCTTAGCAACACTATCAGAAAACTTGGGTTTTGTTTGAAAAAGCATCTGTGAAAAAGTTAAAGTCAAGACACGTATGATGTTGCTAGAGAAATATTTTGGTAAGGAAACGGATGTAGCTTGTCCAGGTCAGAAAAATTATGTTGCCTTGTTTTCTGCATAGATCATGAGTTGATGCTTGGAGCCTTGTAAATTATTGGAGAAACACATTTAATGTAGTATTGTACAGTAACAGATGCAGATAGGCTTTTGCTTCTTTGCTGTAGCAGGAATTAAACATGATGCGGTTCTCCTTTGTAATGTTTTGAAGCTTCTCTTGATCTTGCTTCCATCCAAACATTTCCTGTAGTCTTCCTAAAAACTCTTCTGCAGGAGATAATTTTGCTGTCTTCGTGGTTTCTTGGGATGATAGGTATGAAAGTGAGTAAATGTGCATACCTCCAGCTAGCTTCATGTTTGCACTGTACAAGAAAACTCTCGTGTCACACACTTCAAAGTAGTAGATCATACATCCAGCTTTTGGAAGGAATTTAGAAGGGAGGCTTCATTTTGGGTCATAAGACTTCTGCTACTTCATCCTGATGAGTCTCTTGTGTGTGTACTTGTGACTATCAACTGATAGTGAGGGACCTTTATATCGAGGGGATGTACACAATAAATAAACAGTTTGTAGCCAACTTATTTTGAAATAACAGGTGGTTTTATTTTTCCATGGCTCATCTTCTGAAACTCAGGCAAGTTCTGTGGAAGTAAGAGAGCTTATATTGTATATTGAGCAATATTTAATGTATGTTTCTATTGTACTGTGAGATGTGTTTTTATGGGAAGATCTTCTAGATGGTTCTTTGATGCAAGGAAATAATGAACTTGGCAGTTGCAACAGTAATCTTGGCCATCATGCGCTGGCTGCAGTATCTTGGTCCAAAAACAAAAGAGGCTTTCCCTATGGATGTGAATGAGGTTATTTTTCTAATGTTTTTTAGGATGTCAATCACAGAGGGTATGCATTCAGCAGATTATGTTACGTGTTTAGACTTTTAAAAAAAAATTGGTGTCAGCAGTTAAAGCAGTAGCTATAATCAGCTCTGTGGCATTAAAGCTAAAAGGAATCAGGTGGAATTCAATTCATCTTATTTATGAGAGCATCCTAAGCAGGAAATGTGGCTGACTTGTCCTGTAAAACAGGTGTGGAAGGAAGAGATGAATGTGTGAGCACTTGATTTCCATTGGCTGTTCAGTAGATCTCTGTGATAATGTGTTTTTTTCAAGAGTTATAGAAAGTCTGTAAAACTTCTTACTGAAAGTTAATAAAAGCACTTTTTTTTTTACATGTTTCTTGAAAATTCTTGAAGAAAGGTGGTTTTTTTCATTTGTTACTGCAAGGAGCTACAGCTGAACAACTCCAGTTTGAACATAACTTGTAGCTGTTTTAAATAGGGTGATTCAACTTCTGGGGATTCTCTCAAAACAGAAGAGCACATCAAGAAAGTAATGCTTTCAGATCTCCAGAGTCTAGGGATCAAACAAGCTATGGAAGTACAGGTACTTTTATTTTGGAAAAGTCCTACAAGGTTTTGTTAGGTTGCATTTGAAGCTTTGTTAAGCGTATATAGCTGCATGTCACCTCAGCTCTTTGTCTCATTTTGCTCACATGTAAAATTTCTTTATTTTTCTAAAGATGAGTAAATGCAAAGGGAGCTGGGGGGGACTAAGTAAGGAAGATTTTTTTGTTTGTTTTTTTGGAGTGGGTTTTTTTTGGTTGTTTTGTTTTTTGTGGTGATGAGCTTCACTGGTTTTGTTCCCTGCAGTTACTAACTGCTAGATTCAAAACAAAATAACTAAATCAAGTAGGATGAAATTAATTTATTGAACACTGGTCCTGAATAATATGCGTAATCATATCTACTATGGCTTATCTCTTTAGGGTACAGTAACAGAGTTCAAGAGTCCAAGTGAATTTTATATACAAATGAGTTCTCCAGAAGTTTTAGACCGTATCAGTAAACTTTCTGTGAAGCTGCAAGACTGTTATGCTACCACAGTTATTCAAGAGCACTATATTGCTGTGAGAGGGGAAGTCTGTGTTGCACGGTATTCTTTGGATCAGGTAACATCTGCTTGTCCATAAAGTAACCAGTCTGTCTTTGGCCTCATCCTGTTTTGTGTCATTTGCTTTGATATCCCTGCCTGTGAAGGTTGCTAACTAGGGATCAGTTTATGGTGGTGGAATTGTGGTAGTAACTAGCTTTGTAACATCTGGAACTCAAATTTGAGGTACTGATTCCTTCCCTTCCCCCACCCCCCAAAAAAAAAAGTTTACTTCTATGTATTTATGTACTTGAGCCCTGCAGGTGCTGTTTGTCCTGCCATTGCTTTGAAGGCTGTGTGTGTTCTTAGCATATTTAAACTACTGTAGTTAGAACAGTGTGGAATATGACTCTGCTTATTTAAGGAAATTATTCTTTCTTCATTTCTTAGTTGTCCTTTTGTTGTTGTTGTTGAATTTCTATAGCCACATCTAGTTGTGTTTCCCTTCCTGCCCCTTTTCCCTTTTTGTATTTCTTCCCTCCTTTCTCCTCCGTTGTAGGCAGATTCCTGATTTACTGTAGGGTAGCCAGTATCCATAGGAGTATCATTTTATCTTCACAGCAGACAACATTACAGTGAGCTATGTTTATTTGAGTAGCTTCAGCATTAGTTGGTGCCTTTACTGATAAACAAGCCTGATGAAGTAAAGCAAACTATGGTGTGTTCTTACTAAGATTATCTTTTATTCTTGCACAGACCTGGAGTAGAGCACTGGTAAAAGATGTGGATATAGTGCAAAAGAAAGCACAAGTATTCTATATAGATTATGGAAGTGAAGAAAATATTCCACTCTCTTGGATTAAAGCTCTACACAAAGACATCGAACTCTTGTTACCTCCATGTGTGAGTTTTATTTTCCTAACAGTAGCTGAGGTATTTTAAATTAATAGCTCTGAAATGAGTGTAACTTAGTGTCCCAGTGTAACTGACATTATCACAGTGTTTTGTGTTCAGTGAAAGTATTGCATTAAAACTGTTATACTTGTATAAAGTTCACCTTCTGAAATGCTCCCTGGCTATTCCATAGGAGTGAGGGAGGCCACCTGGGTTTTTTCCTCTTCCTCATCCCAGAAATCTTGGGTTCTGGGCTAAAGAAAAGCCCTTCATGGCTAACAAAAAAATTGCTCATCCTTTATATGCTAGAGGACAGACAACATTCTACCTGCCTATTCTAATCTGGTCTCATGCAATAGTGAAAAATCACTTGTACTTTGGGCAAAGTTTGGAGTAAGGACAGCTGTTGGTCTGAGTTCATGATCACACATGTGATGTCTTCCATTACAAAAGAGATGGTTGACTTTAATCTGTGAAATAAAGTAGTATGTTTGTGCACAAAGAAGTATAGAGAAGCATTCTTTCAACCAGTGACAACTCTGACTAGCCACTGTTGGAACAGTGTTTCATAGTTTGCTCAGGTGACTTACTGCTGGGTCTGTAAAAGATTTTGAGAGCTGTTTGAACTTTGGTTTAAAGCCCTCGGTATCTGCTGAGGGCAAGTTAGGATGTGCACCTGTGGTCAGATGTGAAGTGGGATACAACCACACCTTACCTAGGACAGCATAAACAGTGAGAGAGTCAATGTAGTTTACTGTTTTAACTTAATTTCCAAATTCTTAACTCTCTTGTAAATAAGTTAGTTGAATTGATAGCACTTCATATTCCAACAGCAGCTTTAACTTTCATATGCAAGGTGATATTTCTGAGGGCCTGAATTATTTAGTTGCTTTTTCTACAGGGCAAACAACCCCCTATTCCCTCTTGTTCTAATTGAAATTCTTTCCAGGCCATTAAGTGTTCCTTTGCTAATTATGATCCAGAAGAAAAAGGATGGAATGAAGACACCACCAGCTTTTCTTCCCAACTCATGGGACAGTGCTGCTCAGTAACTGTTGTTGACGTATTACAGGAGGAAATGATGTTGAGTTTTGCTGTAGAAGTTGTTCTTCCAGATCTCCGTAAGTACTTGGTAGTGTGGAGAAGAAGAACCCAACACAATTGATAAGTCTTTCATGTTAACTTTCCCTCCCCTTGCCCAATACTTTTAGAAGAGGTTTGTTTTTTTTCTTTTCTCTCTTTCCTCTTCTCAGTCTTGCAGCCTGCCCCTTGATTATTTTTTAATTTTTTTTAAAATTCTCTTTTATCTCATATTTCCATATAGAGGACATTTTAAAGTGTCTGTACTCGAAATTATGCTTAATAATCTTAAATTTTAGTATGGTTACTTTCCAGTATAATTGGAGTAAATTCAGCTTTTTTTCTGGATTATCTTGTGTATTTTTCTATTTTAATATGTATGCAAATTTGGGACCATGTTGTTTCTTTTATCTCATGCATTTTTAACTCTTTATAAATTGTAGCATTGGCTTCCAGTTCCACTAAGGATTTTACCAGATTTTGTTGTACATTCTCCCTAAAAAAAGTATCCCAAAGAAGGTATAGCCACTGGATATTGTTGGATGTTTGTATTTCTAATTTGGCAAACCTCAGTGGATAGAGACAAGCAGAGCACCTGACTGTTGAGGAGTCCGAATTCAGATTTTCAGTTGAGCTGGGAGGTTGCAGAGCAAGACCAGTATAGTGCTAACAGCATATTCTTTTCATTGATAAGCTGCTTGCAGAAACTTTGAAGGCAGTGATGGTTGATCGTCTTAGCTTGCTGAAATTTGTGATGTTCAGGAAGATTATCTCCAGGTCATAGTCCCTGCAGTCTGTAAGATGATGGTTCACCCTAGTCCTCTGTCAATTCAAATGATTAAGGGTTATGCTGGGCATATTTCATGTTGGGCTGCTTTGCAGAACACTAATGGCAAACCAATAGAGCTTGGAAGAATAGCACAAAAATCTCACTGCATTCATGAAGTGTGGTATGCATCTGCTCCATGACTGTACGAGCAACAGACATCTGTGTTCAGGTTTCCAGTCCAAAATAATCACATTGAAAGCTTGGAATACTGCATCAAGCATCAGAAATGGAATATGTAATAGTTAAGAAACTCCATATTTCTTTGTAAGTCTTGGTAACTCACTGCATACTTTGTGTTGTAAATACAGAGGTAAGTTGTGAATCCTTGTGTGAAAAAGCTGTAATCGTTTGTCAGCCAACAGTCTCTAGTGACTATGAGTATAGTGCTGCTGTCATTTCTTCTGGAGCTGTGAATGTCTTCAGAAAACTCCAGTGGTTGAGTTACTCTGAAACTACTTGTATTTTACATTCTGAGCATGTTAAGTGCTCAACAAATAAGTAGAGCATACTCACCTTGTGGTAGGGATATAGGTCAGGTTCAGAAGATGGTTCTGAAATAGAACTAAGTGATGACTGTCTTGTAAGAAACAAAGTTAATTTACCATACACCTGTATTTTAGGAGACTCTCTTGAAAAGGTACCTTTAAAAGTGAGGCCTGATACAACTGCAGGAAGTAGTGCCAAAGGAGCAGACTCTCCAAGAGGTAAGCAAGCAAATCAAGCATCTTAGTAAAAGATAGAAAAAACTCAAGAAATTTTAAACCCTCCTATGTCACATGACATTCTGCATGTAGTAAATATTCTAGCTGTTCACTACTTAAAAACATTGGCTAGTGGAGCTGCCTTCAGTTCACTAGTGACAGTAGCACATGTGCTTTTTAATAGTATAAAGCACTGGTTTAGTGATGTTTGTGACATTAATTTCATGGCTAATATGATAGGAGCCTTCAAAGTCCTAAGATTCAGCAAAAATAATAAACTGCTTCAGTGTATTTTAAGTTTTGTAGTTTAATTTAGCATGTTTTTTACTCTCTGAATCCTGGCTGCTGAGGTTGCATATTTCAAAGTCATCTGGTTTCTGATCAGTAGCCTTTTATTTTTTTTCTTTTCTTTTTTTTTTTAAATGTTCAGAAAACCATTCTAAGGAAAGTAAAGAAAAAACACCTGAAGATGAAGAATTTCTTCACTGTACAAGTTCAGATGCCATGTGTGTCTCTGTGTGTGTCGGAGATACATTTTCTGGGATGGTTTCCTGCATTCAAAATCCAGAAACTTTTTTCTGTCAGCAGTCGCAGAGTGCCCGTAAGTGATGTGTTGCAAACAGGATGTGAGATCCCTGATATGGCTTTTTTCTCTTTCTCTTGTTGCTGGTCTTAACTTGAGCTGGAATGGTGATTCCCTTCACCTTAGCCCGTGCCTCAGTCAGTTAAGAGCAGTGGTATTCTAGAGGGTGGTTTTGGCAGCATTGGCTGTTAATATTGCATATTAACCTGCAAAGTGATTGTTCCTGGGCAGTCTGAGTAGTGCAAAGTAGAAAGATGGTGTGGCATGGATTTTAGTAATCTGAAGTCAATTTGTATCACAAACATTTAATGTTAAATATGTTTTACCTATTCCAGAAGTGCGTATGAGTTTCTAATTACTGTGTTTATTCCTATGTTGCCTTGGTGCTTTACCACTGGAGGGAAGTGTTTCCTCATAGGCTGGGTGTGTGGACTGAACTTCTCTCTTACATAGTACAGTGAGAATAGCTGAGTATGTGAAGGCCAGGTAATAGTGCTCAGCCCCTGCTTTGGTGTCTTCTGACACAGTAAAATGTGAAGACCATAAGTGACACTATAGTGGGCCAGAATGCTGGGCTGCAGGGACTTTTGGTGCATTTCCCACAGCACCCATAAACAGGTGTCTGGGGAGAGTAAGAGCAGAGTAAGCTTGTGGGATGTATCCTCCTAGTGCTGTCTGAGCCCACAGGTTTTTTTCAGTTAAAAGGGCTTTTGCAGCTGGATGTGAGCTGGTGTATCCCCTACGGTGGATTTCTTTTTGGTGTACTTGTGCAGCCCTTGAATTCTGGGTAGATTCATAGCACAGTATGTCCTTCAGTAGGAGGTGACACTCATCTGCCTGTTTGAAGAGTTGTCTTCCTGGTTTCTTTCTATTATGCCTCCACTAGCTTGCTTTCAATTCCTACTGGCTTTAGTTTTGTTCCTCTGTTGAAAAAAGGGGACTGGTTTTCTCCATCCATTCTCTATACCATTATGATTCTTCAGACTCATGTGAGGATTCTCTTCAATCTTACTGATCGAAGAGTCATAATCTCATCACTATTTTGATATTATGTTAAATATTATGTGAAATAATCTCTGTTACAAGTTTTTCTTCCAGGCTTTGAAGTTGAGATTTGTGTACTTTTGTAACAATTACAAGATGGTGTACGTTCCAAAACCTGTGTATTTTAACATCAGGTCAACTTGCTGAGCTTCAGGTGTCTCTTAATGAACACTGTGACAAATATCCCAGTAGTCCAGCTTTCCGTCCTGCTGCTGGAAATCTGTGCTGTGCCCAGTTCACAGGTAAAAATGGAGTGAAAATATGGGTCTTAATTTATGTCACTTAATTATAAAATGTGTTTATTTTTTGTAATTATGTTTAGAAATTTTTCATATAGAGTTTATTTTATTTGTGCCTGCTTTTAGCTGTGGATAGCATTTGGTGGTGATTTAAAGAAACTATTGATAGCAAATAATGACATCTATAAAAACGCTAGCTTAAAAAAAGATAAAATCATACAATGGTCCCTTCAGTGAGCAAACTCTTAACACTGGGTTCATTTTTCTATGTTGGTGAGCACTATTTCCTGTGGCTGGAAGTAACTACAGACTTGAAATTTTAGACCCAAAAAAAGGGACAGAAGAAATGTAATGATGCTGCTCTGATAGACTTATTCTCAAAATGATAATTAGCCAAGACCTGGTAGGCCTGAACTGTATGTTGATAACTCAGTTTCCACCTGACAGTTATCACTGATGTGAAGTTTCTACAAGTCACATGACAAAACTGAATCTTGCCTAAACGTGGGCTGCTATTCTGCATAAAGCAGTGATTTGTGCTAGGAATTGGTAAGTCTGTATGAATAGAAATACTTTTTATTTATTAGAATCTGAAGTCTGAGCGCAGTAGGATGAAGATGAATCTCTCTTCCTGACAGCTCATTCTCCTTTTCATCCAGCTTTTAATAAAAAACCCTCCCCACGTTGCTGTTCATACACCCTTTTTCTGGTCAGAAATGTTGCTGCTTTAAAGTTCTTTGTGTGCAACAATCCTGGTCATTTATTTCTTTCTGTTTCCCATGGTTTTGCTGCTTTGAATAAATTATCTGTGGGACTGAACAGACAGATGAAATAAATACTTTTGCACATTCAGAAAAAACTAGTACTGCCAATAAGCTGTGTTAGCATTTGAATGGACACTGATTTCAGGTGCCTAGCTAGGGAAAATCATCAGTGCCCCAGATGTCTTGATAAACTTGAGTAAGCTTGTATTTCTATTTCTTAAATATTGTAATTTAATTAAAATACTGAAATTATTAGATCTGTTGTGTGCCCTTTAAATTCCATGCCACTATGGTCAACTGAAGTACTGTTAGCTGTTTAAACTTACTGAGCTCAATCACTACATCCATGTAATGTAGTCAGTTCTTTGTAATATGTTTGGAGGGGAGAGGGGGTGCAAAAAGAATGAGTTTGCAACACTCAGCTCACATGAGGGATGATGGTGGTACACGCATCTAGAAGGGTTTTGTGAAGGTTTGTGTGAACTGTAACGCTGCTGTTCTATGTTGAGATTGATGTTGTATTTTTATATGGCTTTGCCAAAAAGTCATTCTGTCCTCAGAAGTCAGAAGCAAGTACAATGAACATGTGTATTTTCCTTTCTAGAAGACAATCTTTGGTATCGTGCTGCTGTTACAGCCTATGTTTCTGAAGATGCTGTTTTGGCAGGCTACATAGATTATGGTAATTTTGAAGTTCTTCCACTAACTAAACTTCGTCCTATGATTCCAAGGTTTATGGACTTGCCAGCTCAAGCCATAAGATGTACTTTGGCAGGTACGGAATCAAGTATAAGCTATTTTAAACTAGATAAGAGGCAAAATAACTGGGGTTAGATACTGATTGCACCTGTAGTATCTTGTATTGAAACATGGAGGAAGGATGGAGATAACAGTAGGCATTATTTCCAGAATTCTTAATTGTTGTGACATACCTGCAAAATGTGACAAATCTTTCCTAATGTACATGGTGACCTGCAGTTGTATGCTTGGAAAGCTGTGTTGTAGTAACAGAGCTGTTAGATTTTGGATGTGCTTTTATTCTAAGCAAAATTAAGTCACCTGTTGGATTTGTGGAATTCTTAAATATGTTGTGGTTCTAGCACTGCAGGGGAAGGTAAAGTTTCCTTTTATATCTTGAAATGCTTGTCAAATCTGTCATGTTATACGGGATGTTGATGCTTCGTAGTTCACCCTTCTGTCTCAAGCCAGGATCATAATGTGGGGTTTTTTACATACTTGTTTAACCTGCTTTTGGAAATTATTTATTTTCTGTTTTTTTCCCATCACTGTGCAAGGTAGTCCACCCCTTTGCTTCGGCACCCATCCTTTAGAATTCTTCATGTCTATCCTTCCTTCACAATACTTGAAATTTCACCTGATTTTCAAATATGTGGTAAAGTTCAGAGCAGCATTCTAGCTTCATACTTTGGAGGAAAATATGAAGCAGTGCTGCCTTGTATGTAGACATGGAACCAATGCATATGGAATGTGACCTGAAGAAATCTCTTCTGGGGTAAATCATGATGCCAGTAGCTGATGAGTGTGTTTAGGACCTTTCTTAGTCTTAGAACAACATGGACACAAAGTGATCAGATGTGTCCTGATTAGAGTCAAGGGTTACTGCTGCATAAAATACATCTTTCTAGAAGGCAACTTCTGCCGGTGTCTTGCCATAAAGTTCTGGTCATAACTTGCATTTTAGAAATAAATTTAGTAGCATAAAGAGTAAATGTTTAAGAAAAGAAAGAGCTTGTAGTAGCAGATGGATAGTTCATGTGGTCCAAAACTATAAGTTGTGTTCATGAGTGACACTTTTTTAGACATTCACACTAAGGAAGTATTAAATCTGAATTTACACTTCTCTGTACAATAGACTAGTTGTACATGATCTTTGTCAGATTTTTGCTAAACCCAAGTACTACGAAAATTCAGAATCTAAATAATTTGGTTTGAAATCTTGTTAAAAGCATGAGGAGTGGGAGCAAGTTACTTGGTATATCTGCTGCTTAATCTGCTGTTTTAAACAGTGTTCTTGTACCTTTCCACATATAGTTGAGACTTCAACTGTTCTCAGAACTGTTCCATACTATACGACTTTTTTTTTTTTTTCAGGTGTAAAGCCACTATCAGGAACCTGGACCTCAAAGGCTGTTTCTTCTATGAACCAACTGGTGAAAGACAAAATGTTAACAATAAAAGTAGTGGATAAAAAGAGTTATAGTTCTGTGGTGGAGCTTGTAGACCCATCAGTTACTCCAGTAATAAATATATCAAGCTATCTCATAGAGAAGGGCTGTGCAGCTGAGGAATCGAGGATGGCCTTACCAGAAACTTCACTGAGTGATGTAAAGCAAGCAAATGGTGAGTACAAGCATGTCCTGCTGAACTGCCATTAATTAACAATGGCACTTTTTATGTTGAAATTTGAACGGATGCATTTCTCTGTCAACTTGCAAAATGATTTCTCAGTAACTTGTTTGCTTCATTTAAACTTAGTGATTAAATCTGGGGTTGCTGGATCTGCCGTGGTGTAAGAGTAGATTTTAATGAACTGGCTAGAAGTTAAGAAACAATGTAATTTTTGACTTAGAGGACTAGTTAGAAGAAATCTCACTATTGCATAAAAGAATAAACAATTATATTTCACAGTTGTTAAGCATCCTAAAGCTTTCTCTAAACTTTGAGCCATTTCTTAACTTTTATTTTTCTTGCCAATCTTTTTTCATTCTAGAGTGGAAAATTCAAACAACTTCTACTTCTTTGAGCATCAAAATAGGCTGTCAATGCTTTATCCCTTCCAGTAGGGATCTTGCTGTTGCTTATTGTGTGAAGGACAAATCCACTGGAAATGGAGGATTTGAGAGCCTGTTTTGATTCTTAGAGATCTGGGGAGTGGGGTGCAAGTTATTGTATTCTGTGGTTTCATTTTGTTGTTTGGGTTTTTTGGGTGTACGTTTTTGTTTGTTTGTTTTGGGGTTTGTTGTTGTGAGTTGTTTTGGTTATGGTTTTTGGGTTGAGTTGTTTGGGGTTTTTTGACTGTTTGCAATACGACTTCCTAAAGTATACTGCTGTCAGACACAGTAGTGGACAGATGACACAGCATCTCAGCATTGCCATCCTTGAAGCTCAAAACTTTCTTTAGCTTTGTTTTCAGAAAAAAAGCTTAGAACTGGAAAGGTCTGCCCAAGTTGGAGGCCAACCACTTGGAGTCAGGTCTTAGGCTGGCAGTATTTCTGCAGACTGCCGCCTACCAGAAGCTGTGACAAACTTAACACCTACAAAAAATACAGGAAGGTTTCCTAATGTGCTAGTGGGCTTCCCCAATGTGCCATAGTTTTAGTTTTCATATGATCTGTCCTACAACTTGTGTTAAACAATAAGCTTCTTAGAGGTATTTGAGTATAATATAAAGTGCAAATTTCTGCAACCAGTTTTTCTATTAACTTTTTGTTCTTTCTCTTCGTGGGACTATTTTCAGGTGATGGCTGTTTCCCTCTTGTTTGCTCCCTCCCCTGTTTCCTGTTAACCAAGTTTCCTGAGTGTCCCTGTTGCTCAGGTTATTGCCACCTGATCTGTACTTCTTTGTGTGACAACTACTCCCTGTTCATCCATGATTTGCCCTTCTCAGTAGTGATCAAATACGTGAAGCATCTGGCTCACTTCTCTTACTTGTTTTCATTCTGCAAAGAGGCTCTCACTGGTAATTAGTCTGTTGGATTATTTATAACAAGAAATTAGAGGACATAAATGAGCATTCAGGATGTATAATTTTTTCCCTGTAAAAATAACTTTTCTTCTGTTTCTCTTCTCTGCCCTCTCTAGAGGATGCAACCAACAAAAGAATTTGCAGCTGGAGTAAATTAACTCTTAAACAAACAGTAGATGTTGTGGTGTGTGCGGTGTACAGCCCTGGAGAGTTCTACTGTCAGATCTCAAATAACAATGGTAAGTTTGCTTTTCTTTCTGCTAGTTTCTTTGCTTCCTTTTTTCAAATTATTTTTTATTTATTATAGTTTTAATGCATTACTGTTTCAAGTGAGCTTATAGCATTAAGGCTTATCTCTGAGGGGTTTTTAAATCTAAAATATAAGTGGAATGATGAAGAAATTGGATCATGATTTATAATTATTATGAGATTGAAATGTGAAAAAGCTGATGGTAAGCAGTTGAATCTAAGTTGAATCTTGATCTAAGAATGTAGAGAAAAGTGAAGAGAGCTTCCATAACTTAGGTAAAGGATAGCTAAACAAAAGATAGCAAATAAGAGACATGTTCCATGTGCCCATACAATATTTACTGGAGCTCTCCTCTAGTACCTGTCCCACTTTAATTTATAAAAACCTACAAAGATTCCAAAGAGAGAAGATAACACGAAAATGAGAACACAGCTTTTGATAGTTAACTTCCTGTTGGATAAGCTCAAAGAAAAATCTGGTTCCTCTATTTTTATTTATAAAGACTTCTGATAGCCACTGGCTTTTTAACCTACTAGAAAAAGAGTGTAATGACATTCACTGACTGGAAGTGGAAGCTAAGTGTGTTCAAACCAAAAATAGAAGGCACATCTTAGAAGGTGAGGGAAGTTTATTCCTTGACTTAGCCAGGAATAGTATAGGCTTTTTGTGGTTTATCACCTTTAAAACATGACTGAATTCCTTCCTAAAAGTGAAGTTACACAGCAGGCTGGATAAAGGACTTGATATAAAAAATAAATAAGCAAGCAGGGTGAGATCCCATAATCTGTTATATGCACTGTCTGAACTAGATAATTCCCATGGCATCATCTGGCTGTAAAATATACTGTAGATTTTTGCAGTGAAGTGTGCTTGTTGGATTAGGAGGAAGGATTACTGGTAATTTTTCCATCATACTGAACTAATTTGTCAGTAAATATCAGCTCTCTTACCCCTTCCTGATAATAAGTCTGTCTAGTAAGTTCATTAGTTAACTCGGTGTCAACAGTTTTTTGGTTTGGTTTTTTTTTTAATTTTAGAATTCACATAAATCTCCCATCAAATCTGTGTAAGTAAGCTGTTCAGCAGACAGTATTGATGAAGTTCAAGTCAGCTTATTTTCTTGATCTTGTCTTTGTGGTTTTTTGGTTTGTTGTTTTCTTTCTTTCTTTCTAACTTTCAGAGTTACTTGCTCTAAATTTACTTAACAAATCATTGTCTGAATACTGCCAGAAAACTCCACCAAATGTTTTTAAGCCTGAGAATGGAGAACCTTGCTGTGCTTTTTTCTCTGGTAAGTAACAGATTAAAATATTGTTGTTTTTACGGGGTGAACATGAAGAAAAAAATAAAAAAAAATGGGTAGTTGATAAGTTTTCATAAGTATAGCAAAGAATTGGATATGTTTACTAAAAAAAAAAGAAATGCTGGTAAACTTACTAAACATAGGAAGTAATTTTTCTTTTTTTAACTGTTTTTAAAATTAGATTATGGTAACTGGTACCGTGCTCTGGTGCAGAATGTTACCTCCCATGGAACTGCTAAAGTGTGCTTTGTGGACTATGGAAACGTTGCAGAAGTACCCCTGGATAAAATACGGCAGATCTCATCCTCCTTCCTAACCCTTCCTTTTCAAGCAATGAAATGCTGGCTCTCAGGTAGATCTTCTTATGGATTCTTTCTCTTACAAGAGCTATTGCATTTAGAGACTTGTGTCTTTGGAGGAGGGAGGGGAAGGATACACTTCACAGAACTCTGGGAGGCGTGTGTGTGTGTGTGTTTGGTTTTGTTTGGGTGGGTTGGTTGGTTTGTTTTTGAAATAATAAATGTCTGTGTTAGCTCCAGCCCTCTGGAAATTATGGGAGCCATTGTTTTAGCCTTACTCCAGAGCAAATGGACATTTAACAGAAAGGTGGTGGCTCTTTCCAGGGCTCCTGATAGTGCTGTGGGGTGAACTGCATGGAGGTCACTTGTGCTTTACCACTCAGAGGGAAATTGTTGCTTAGCCTTCTTCATCTGTAGGCTTGCTAGCTTTTGGTTGCTGCCTTGCTAGGAGTAAATGCACTTACATGCAACTTAATTTTTTTCTGAAAATATTTTGGAGGCCAAGGAGCTCATCAGTTATTATGAAACAAGTTGGTATTTCTGTTCTCTGTAGGGATGTTTCATTTGATTCCTGCAGAGTTTGGCACCATACTGCTGCTTCTCAGCCTTCTACCAATTCTATGCCTCTTCTTTTTCCACTCCATATCACTCAAAATTCTACAGAATTATTCTTTCTTTCTGATGTAGTTTACCTGGTGTAAAAATAAAAAATATGTAAGCAGGAAAAAACCCCTCAAAACCAAGGTGTCTTCTGCTGGGGTTGTTTGGGGTTTGATTTGGGGTTTTTGAGGGGTTTCGTTTGCTTTGTTTTGTTGGTGGTTTGTGTGTGGGTATTGGGGTGGGTGGTTGTTGGTGTTTTGTTTTGGTGGTGTTGCTTTTTGGGTTTTTTGTCTCTTGAAACACTGGCTTTCCACTCCTTTGAAAAAAACTTTGATGTTAGACTAATCATAAACAGTCTTAACAGTGTTTGTGCTAAGGCACAAGTATTTACTGGGTAGAATATCATAAAATGTCGCAAACAAAACTTGACAGTGCTGAGGAAGTGTGGTTTGTCTTGTTTTCTTTGTTTTTTGAAGCAAGGAGGAAGAGGGAAACCAGTTAATAGGATGAAGTCCAATGTGTGTTGCTAAGCTAGTAAAAGTAGCCTTGGTATTTTGAGTTGCGCTTTAAAAAAAAAAAAAGGGGGGGTGTGGGGGGTGTGTGGTGTGGTTCAAGGATGATGATGTTGAAGAAAGTCCCTTAATGAAGATGTTTTGAACAGCCCTCCTACTTTTATACTCCTAGGTATAAAGCCTAGTAACAGCAAATGGACTCCAGAAGCTACAGCGAGGTTTTGTACCAACACTGCAGGAATAACACTTCAAGCCAGAGTAACTTCCCTTTCCAGAGACGGGGCAGGTGTAGAGCTTATTGACAATTCCACAGGCCATCCAAAAGTGATCAATGAGATACTCACTTCTGAAAAATTGGCTGTGAAGGAAGTTCTACAAAACAAAAATAATTCTCCAAAGAAGTCTGTTGACAAAAGAGGTAATTAAATGAATGTTAACTTTTAGTTTGAAGAAGAATTTTCAGTATTCCAGCCTTTAAATGTGATCTTGCATGGTTGTGATTAACTGTGGTTAAACTGCATGTTTATTAGAAAAATTATTTTGTCGGTTTTGACAGTTAAACACAAGCTGCCCTGCAGGTGGCATTACAGACAGTAAAAATCGCTGGGTTTGTCTTAAATAAATGATACTGGAATATCTGATAGTAGAGAATTACAAACATGCTACAATGGAAACTCTTCCTATTCTTACTTTCCAATATTTTATTTTTCTGAAGTGTTCTTTATTTTTATATGCTGATAGTGTATGAATAGCAAATTAAGCAATAATAATCTTGGGTTAGATTTCTCTTCTTGAAGATGTGCAGTTATCTCTAAGATGTGAAAAGATATTCTGTAATGGTTGCTTATACTATGTATGTGCTTGGAGGGAAGGCTACACTGCATTTTCTTACTGTTTCTATCAGAAACTTCGCTTGGGCACTGGAAGTCAATTGAACTGGCTATGTGTCAAACCCTGTCTGTGTATGTAACAGAAGTTGTAAGCCCAGACTTGTTCTATGCTGTACCAGTTCCAACTAAAGGTAAGAAACAGTGTTCACTGTTCCTAATATCAGAAAGAAGTAACTGTTGCAAGATTGCTATAGGCGTTTATTTTATTAACTGACTGAACCAGGTGGAAATGCAGCTCAGACAGTAGAAAAATGCCAAAGGTGGGATCAGGGGAGTTTAAAAATAAGTATGCTTTATACCCAGCTGTCATTAGTTACCAAATGTTTTGGGTTTTTTTTTTCCTGTAGATACAGAAGAGAAGCTGTACAAGCAGCTGATTGAACTGGAAGGCTATTGTAGATCTTGTAAGAGCCGGCCCTTCAAGCCCAAACCGGGTGAAGCCTGTTGTGCCAGGTTTTCAGGTGAGGCAATCATTTTTTTTCCTTATATTTCCCTGAACAGTGTAAAACAACTTCCATTTTTTGCTTTAGAAAAAGGAAATCCACCACTTTTAAAGTGCTTACAAATCTCTTAATTCTGTTACAAAGGATAGCTTGGCTGTATCTTTAGGACAAAGAAAACCATCTGATAGCCCAGGAGAGAAAAGAAGGAATATATTGTGCCCCACAAAATGTACGGAGCTTTAAGAAGGAAGAAATCTAGTTACTGTTTAAACAGAAATTTGTTTGTGTTTGAGTCACAGGGGCATGAAATTCAGAGCAGAGCAATAATGCACTTGCATCTATACAGACCAACTTCTACTTTGTGGTTGTCCGACTGTTTTTCCTGTTGTTGCTTTGTGCAAGCACAGGGTGGTGACAGTGGCTGTGACAACTGATTGTTCAGCCTTATTAGCTTAAGCTGTCCAGGCTTAGCAAACTGTTAGTTCAAGTGCAAAGTATTTTTTAACAGTGTGGTAACTTAATTTATTGTCTTGGTCTTTCAGCAGAGGGAATACACTGCTGAGATACTAGCTCAGTGCTTTTAAAAACAGTAGTGTTGACTAATACTAAATGTTGACTGCATGTGGATTGTTGCAGGAGGTCTGGCTAAGCACTGAAAATGACCTTAGATGCTGTATCAGGTAACAGCTCATGGAAAACAAGATAGATGAGTTAAAAAACCCCACTAGGCAGACCATAAGAGCATGGCTAGGTGAATACAGCAATTGGAAACTATTCCTTGTGTCTCTGGGGCTTGCTTCTTGTCAGGGAGCCTTTTGTATATTGCAGGGTATTTAAAAATTCCTGGAAGACTATAAGCCTTGTGTGTAAGATGGTGCTTCACATGTGATTCTTCTTGTCCCAATCTTTTCAGGTGATGGCCACTGGTACAGAGCTCTTGTACTAAAAGCTTCTCAGTCTGTTGTGAAAGTACTGTATGCAGACTATGGGAACACAGAAACTTTACCACTTTCAAAACTACTGCCAATCACTGATTCCTACTTAAAACTGCCTTTTCAGACAATTACATGCTCACTTGCAGGTAAAAAAAAACCTAACAACAACAAAACAAACAAAGCTACCCCCAAAAAACCTTGACTGGTTTTCTTGAATGTTATAAATCTGTACCAGTTCTGATTTTAGTGTTCATTCCTTAATAGTCATAAACATGATGATCTGCTGAAACAGTGTATTGGTTACAACTGTGAAAGCTGGCTTAGAAAGTAATGCTTTTAGTTAATTATCTCCAGAATCTAATCTATGTAAGTTAGGAGAATGCAGTATTGTATTTTTCGAAAGCAGTGGTAGCATTATGTGTAAGATTCAAGTCATTAAAAAGGAATTATTTACGGAACAACCTTGACTGTACTTCTGTTTTGGTTTTTTTTTTTGGTTTTTTTGTTGCAGGTATAGAGAAAGCTGAGTGGTCTCCATTATTACTTGACAAGTTGAAGGAAATGTTACTGAATAAATGTGTCACAATTACCATGAAAGGGACTAATGGAAATGTTAACTTAGTAACAGCAGAGAAACATAGTGAAAATGGTAATATGAATGTAGTTGACAGACTCCTAATGGAAGGTTTGGTCAAACCCTGCAGTGCTGAAAACCTTCATGCTGAACATCACGGTACATATTTTCACTTAATTACTTCAAATTTCTTACTATGAAGAACTGTGGGTATGTGGGATACCCAAGTGACTTTTCCTTTTAAAAACCTGACAGATTTTCTCATCTCACCTATTAAATTAGGGAAACAGTGTCCATGTCTGTTTTGTTCATTCACTTGCTTTGTTTTTTGTAGGCAATGGGAGCGAGACCAAATGCTGCTGCACAGAATTAAAAATGCAAGTAAGATTCAGTCTGAGCAATACTCGCTTTTTTACATTTCCAGGATTTAAAAGAAACTCTGTGGGAATCAAATGGAATTAGGGACATAATAGCTAACTGAAACATTGAAGATACACAAAGTGAATATCCAAACACTTTTTCTTAATCTGTTTTTATATGTGGTAATAATTAGAGCATCCTGAAACTGAAGGAGGATAGTGTGTAATAGTTCACCCAGACTTCATTTGTCTGTATTTTGCCACACATACCAGCTCTATTCTTTTATTTTTTTATTTGTTTTTCCTAGATTGTGAAGGCTCAGGAATGCTACTCTTGTCTGTTGTGTAGAAAGGTACTTGTGGGGCTTTGCATAAACTGTGTCATCTGGATTTATTTATTTATTTATTTTGTACCATGGCTGTGTTTTGCTGTGGATGCAGCTTGGCAGACAGCTGCACATGTAAGAATTTTTTTTACAACGTGTATTTGAGGTAGCAGAAGTTAATGTGTGCCACAGTTTCAGTCATGGAGCTAGGGCTGAGAATCCACGTTCAGTAGAATACTGGGATTTCTAACAGTGTTTGTCAGTTGCAAGATTTTTATTTTATTTTTTTTCCCCCTTTTGGAAAAGAAATTAGTTATCGCTTAGAGATATCGCATATTCATGTAATTTTTGAAAGCTTTCTTGTTTTAAGTCTTTTTTTATTAGAAAAAAAAAAATGTTAACTTAGGCTATTTTTTAATATTAGAATTTTGTATTAGGAAAAGTAATTCAAAGTATACCAGACAAGATGCATCAGCCTTTCTCAAAGTGAGAATTTTTTGTCAGAGGAATGAGGAAAATTTTGCACTTTAAAGACTAAAACTCCTTCCAGGGGTGGTTTCAACTTCCCCCTCTCTCCCCAGCAAGAGGCAGCAAGGTCAAAAGCAAAAATACCCTCTGTGATATTTTGGAGGTAGGAAAAGAGCATTTCTGTTCAAGGTCCTTTAGACCTTCACTGCTTCAGAGCAAGCAGAGTTACCAGCAGTTAGTGGCAGGAGGGCAGTAAATCTGTGCTGTTGGTGAATGTGGTTGACTTTGCTGTTCCACTGCAGGCTGTTGAATGTCCTTTTTCCTTCTCCTTCTATCTCTTTGACCTTTCAGTTTGATCTAGCTCATGTCTTTTCTGACTTCAGTTTGGTCACTTTCTATTTTCTGCCATCCTTCCTTACTTGGATAAGTTTGGCTCAAAAGTCTCATGACAGAGGAAGAGAAGACAGAAGATTCCAGTATGACTAAGAACATCTGGAAATAGACATGTGTGAATAACCAATTTTAAGATCCCAATCTCAGTCCTAATTTGAGTATTTTACCAATTCTGTTTGAGGAATTTTCTTTGGGGGTGGTGGTGAAATCAGGGGGTGAGGGAGGAGTCAGATACAGTTCTGCTGGCTTTTTCCATCCAGAAGATTTTACAGCAGAAAGTATTTACGTATTCATTGAACTGATGTGGGACTTAGCTTGAGTTTGTGTGTTTGGGATCTACCCTAAACTGAAATCAGCAATTTAAGGAAAAAAAAGAAGAGGGGGAAAAACAAAAAAGAGAGAATTTTCTATTTCTAATTCTTTCTGTTTATTCCACAGCTTAAAAAGCATGAACAGATCCTACTCTTCCTTTTAAGAAAGTATGAAAATCCAGATGGAGTCACTGAAATGAAAAAGCTTTTGAACCACTAAGTCTTCTGACATGAGCCATTTCAGTTGTAGATATGCCAGGTTGCTGCTGTTCTTTTCATTTTTATTTCTTTTTAATTTTTTTTTTTTGGAAAAGCCAAGTGTATTTGTCACCTTAAATATGAGTCACTTTGTAGAAATTCTGCTATTTCCTTACCTGTGTTTTTATGCTCAGAGTTACTGTGAAATAAGTATGTAGCCTGAAGGATTTCACAGCTGCGAGCTATGTTTTCTGTTCTGTTTTTGGTTGATACCACCATGTCCTGCTAAGCTTCTTTGCTGTTATTTTGCTGTTGAATGCACATCACTTTATGGAATGGGCATTGCATTGGGAGTCCATTCTGCAAACTTACATTTGAAATATCTGTAATTGTAAAGCTTTCTTCCACCTTGGCACCGTTCATTTTACTTGGAAAAACTGTATCTTGCCTTGTTTAGTCTTTCAACTTAATTTTCAATCTGCAGTTAGACTGATAACTGTTCTTCATAAACTTGTTTTCAGTATCATTAAAGGATGAATCTTATCTTTGCATGTAGGTTGTTCTCACTAAAATCAGTAACCACTTAGATGTGCACTGTTCATTATGTAAAGTTACGCTGTGTAATATGCATCTGTGAATATTGTTTTGAAATAAATGGTATTGGAGCTATTTTTGTCTGTAGCTATGTTGTCATGTAGTGGAATCTAGCCCAATTACGTACCCTTTCACTCCCACTCAGACCTTTACACAACAGAGAACAGCTGAGCAAGATCCAGGTATGCCTGGAGCACAGCTCCTCTTGTGTCCTTCTTGCTGTGGGTTTCTTACGCTGCCCAGCTTCCAAGGGCAAGGACTGTTTGCAGGGGTAGTATGGTAGGCATCGCATGTCCTGCTGGAGAAACAGGGAGAAGCAAGGTCTAGGAATGAGACTTGCTACTTTCTTTCTCCAGTAGAAGCTATCTAAATCTTCTTGTGTACTTAAATTCTGGTTTATTCTTAGAAAATGTAGCTATTTATAACACCGAAGTCTGTTAACACATTTCAAAGTATATGAACTTGTAGTTTTCTCCTACAGAAAAAATAACCTACACAACCACACCCCCCCACACATACACCCCAAAACCCAAAAAAAATAATAAAAAATAACCCTCTAAGTTTTAAAATGGGCCCTCTAAATAATTCATCTGTGTGTAGTAGGTATAAATATGGTACTTTTACTCACAGGTGGGGAATAGTTTTCTATGGGAAAACAAGGATTAGGGAAAACATTCTCAGAACAAAGTTGACTCCTAAATGAAGTTACTTTATGGGTGTTGGTGGTGCAAAGTAACCTGTAGTCTAGTTTTACGTGACTCCTAAATGTAAGGTAGAGCAATGGGGGTGTGCTTGGGTTTGTGTTTCCCCCCCAAATTGTAATTTAGATGGCAGGGTCTGAAGGGCGAGAAGAGGCTGTCACAGCTGAACGCAATGTATTCAAGTGTGCAGGAGGCAGCTCCTCAGGTGCACAAGGGCTACGCAATGGAGTCTTACAGAGAAAAGGTAAATTGCAACTTGAGGCGCGGTTTTGTTTTTGTTTTATCCTCTCCCCTCCCGTTTTTTAGTTGATGACCTCTGAGATCTCTGACGGGGAGGCTGGGGACCCTGCGGGAAAGCAGGGACGCTGAGAGGAGGCTCGCTGGCCGCAGCCGGGTGTGGGGCGGGGGCTGCGGGTCCCTCCCGGCCCTGCAGTGGGGGAACGGGACGGGACAGCCCCCGCCCGGCTCCTCCTCCGGCTGGTCCGGCCCGAGCGGGCCGGGTTCCGCCTCCTCCCAGCCCGGCGAGGTGCGCGGAGCCCGGGGCAGCGCATGGGCGGGCGAAGGGATCGCGCCTGGGTGAGTCGTCCCGGGTCGGGTTCGGGGGGGTCTTGTCTCGGTGAGCGGCGGGTCGGTCCCGGCGGCAGTGGAGCCTTCCCTGTCCCTCCGAGGGGTGCTGGGGCGGGGAACGGCGGGACACCGGTTCTGCGGCAGGCATCGCAAACCTCTGTGCCAGCCGGGATCCAGGGATGTAGGTGATGGTAGAAGGAGCCTGAAAGCTTCGTAGCTCAGCCGAGGTCCTTCCTCTCGCGGGTCAGGAGAAGACTTGCCACCGGAGGCAGGATGAGTCCCGGCCTCGGTGCGTTTTGCTTTTGGTCCAGTTGTGCGGTTACCCCGAGAGCATCGGCTTTGCTACTTGGTAAAGACTATCTGGTTATTACAATAACAAAAACTCCACCCCCGAGGAAAGCAGCCCCAGCCCATGCTGTAATACTTTAATTGACTCATTTCTAGCAGGTTTGGGGTGCGGCCAAGGGAAGGTGCTGAACTTGCCAGGGCAGGCTTTCAGACAGGTTGTGTCTCAAATCCCTCATAGAAACCTTTCTGCAGAAGGCACAAAGATAACGTGATCAAGTCTTGATCAAGCAAGGATAGATGGCCCTGGAACGGTATCTGTAATACACATGGACACTTGTACTTCATTATAGAAGTTACAAGTAGCTCCTGTCTTTCAGTACCTGTAACAGTGGCTTTTCCTGATGGGCTGTGTGGGTGAGAGAGAAGGACTCCCCAGCTGTGTTGCAAATGCATGCATCTGTGAGCATGGCGCTTTGTCTGTTTGTACCTTGGTTTCCGTGTATGTTAAAGAGGGATGAAGATGCTTTCTCCAATGGCCTGGAGTGAAAAGGCAACGGGGAGGTGGCAGGAGCCCAACTATCTGGATAACTATAACTAGATAACTATCTGGCCAAGTGTGAAGAGACATTATAATGTGACCTGGAAATTGTGAAAATGATTTCATGGGGGCTTCTTTCGAGTTTCATTTTGTTTAGTTTGTGTAGTGAAGATGAGGCATCGTGAGGAGACACCCATAAAACCACATTTTCCCACTTTCTTCAAAAAGGGCTGTGCTGGAGCGGCTGTGTGTGAACTCATTATGTACTGGGTGCTGGGATAGTTAACCACATCGCTTTTGGTGTGTGCTCCTAAAGAAGTCTGGATCTTCTAGGAAGACTTTAAGAGGAGTATGAGGACAGATAACTTAGAAAATCTCTTGACACTACCTCAGTTTTGAAAAAAATAATAAAATTTAAAAAAAAAACCCTCCATGGTCAGTTCCAACTTCCTAAAGCTGCTTTAGGAAGGGCCCACAGAAAATACATGTCCTGAAAATACATGCAGGTAACAGCTTGTACATGTTTGCAGGAGGATGCTGTGGAGAAAATTCCCAGGCTGTGGCTCGTCCCTGGGGCTCACAGAGGTGCAGCAGGAGGATAGGCTGTGAATTTGGGTTAGTCTTGTAAATGGGGCTGGGTATGATATGATCAGGAACATCTTGGCATCATGCATGCTGAGGACAGACAGTCTCATGTTCTGAGAGCAAAATTGAATACCAGAGATGTCAGAAAAGGATTTTTCCTCTCTCTCTCCAGCCTCTGCTTAGGTAATCACTGCAGCTGGCTGTCTTGGAAAGGTAGAATTCTTCCTCTTCTGCAGTACTGGGTGTTTGGGGAGGGACAGACCAGAATTTTATTTCTTCAAGAGGGAGGCTTGTCACAGTAATCTTGAAGACCTTATTCCTGCTTGTGGTACTATGAGGCTTGTCCTTCTAATCCAGCCAGCAGGTGCCTGTGGTTTGAGGTCTGGCTTTATTAGCAGCCAGTTTGATGCTCTTTGGCCAGCGGTTTGCTTTTGCTGCAAGTGACAAGCACCTCCTTCTAGCACTGTGGGGGCACATGCAGGAGAGGCTCTCAGGAGAGTGATACCACTAAGTGAACTAACAGAGGTTTTTTTGTCTTGTGAGTTGAGGTGACCTAAGGTCTTCATGTCCCTCTGGGAAGCTTTTGAACAAAGGCATCTGTGTGACACAGTGGTCTAAGGAATAAAGTGGACAGATGTCACTTTGCTGAGAGGTACAAGCAAGCTGCCTGGTGCAGGGAGTGGAATCTTCTCCCACTTCATTCTTTGAGAGGAATTCCCACCTGCTCATGGTGTAGGTAGATCAGTAGTTGATCCACCTCAGCTGTGACTGTCTCTGGCTGGTACAAGGCAATGCAGGTCAGGCCCCAAGCCAGGCATTTGGCTGTAACCTTCCCAGATTTGCACAGCTCAGGGCAGGGGACAATTACAGTAATTGCACTGGAACCCATAGCCTTGAATTAGTAGTTTTTAGCAGGGTGTAGTGACCAAGTTATCTGCATTCTTTCATAACTTCAGTGTAATGCTGTTGTTTGGATATTTATTTTCATATGATGCCACTGGCTTGTTCTGAGACACTGAATTCCCTCAGATCCCTGTACCCCTTTTCTCAGCCACTCCATAAAACATTTCATCCCAGCATCCGCACTAGCTGCCTACCTCTGCGAGCAAGTGCCGAGTGCTTGCAGTGCTGAGGCAAGCTCTGGATCCCTTGGGTGGTCTTGCATGTGGCATCCAGCAAAAAATAAAAAGACGTGAGACATTCATGGAGGCACTCCTGCTGCTCCAGCCACGGGCAAAGTCAGTAGCACGAGCACTTCTTTCAGAACAGACTACACAGTCAGTTTAGCACAAGCTCAGGTCAGAAGAGTGTCTTTTATTCTGTAACTTGTGGGTTGTACAGGACCTGATCTGCAGTATGTTGATTTTGACAGTACCCCATGTGAGCAGTGCTGCAAGATCAAGGTCTCTTTATGTGCAGGAGCCCCTATTGCACAGGAGAAAAAAGCCTGTCAGAACTGTTCCTTGCTGCAAAACACACTGGTTTGGCAGAATATCTTATGGAAATTTAATCGTGTTTATCACTTGGATAAAAAAAAGTTGTCAAAAGTTTTAGACTGTAATTTGTGACGTTTGTTTTAAGGAGAAGTTAAACTTCATTTCCCTGTCATCTTCCTCCTCCACTCTTCAGTTTCACCTCCTGCTGATAGCTGCCCCCAGCCAGGGCAGAGCCCATCACCAGGCAGAGGGGATGACTGGAGTTCCCAACAGAGGTGTCTCACTGCCTCCAAACTTAGGCAAGAGGAAACAATATAATTTACTTTTGGAAAACAGATGGAGGGTGACTGAAAGGGGGCAGCAAAATTTGCCTCCTCTCTTTCCTTCACTTAGTGACATGGTCTAGCTAGGTGTTGTGGTGTTAGGTCTTAGGCTGGACTTGCTGATCTCAGAGGTCTATTCCAGCCTCAATGATAATTCTGTGTAATTCTGTGTAATTCCTCCACCCTAAACATGAGATGAGCCCCTAGCAGCAGGCTCCTCTCTGCAAGCCAGTGCCACATCCTCCAGGGCAGCACTGAAAGGAACTAGAGTTATAACTGCAGTGACAGGGGATCACTTGGCTTGTGAAGAATGTGCTTTGATGAATATGCAGCATAATCTTTACTACTTTCTCCCATTCCCTTAAATAAAAGGGGCACGGTTAGTAAAATGAGCTGGAGATTCCTTTTGTTTCACACCAGGTCTCTGAGATGGAAAGAGGTGGTTGTCAGTTAAAGCATCTGACTGGCACTTTTAGTATCTTCTACTTGTCCCAGTACCAGAGTAACATTTACCCCAAATTAGTGCACGTGATATTAACTGTTCTGGTAACAGTCTGTGGAAAGAGGATGTGTTCATATGGATATACACAGGGTAGAATCTCGTGGTGGTGGTTCGTGCCAGACAAGTTCAGCAAGGTACACAAGTGACATCAGCCACAAGCCTTTTCCCGTTCTTACAGAGACACCAGCCCACGGTATTTTTTGTATCGTATGTATGTGGCCAAGTGAGAATCTGGGTACAAAAACCGCAAGTTTTGACTGAGCCTGGTTAAAAAAAAATAATAGTGATTTTTGACTCAGTACTAATGTAGATGTTTTTGAAATTCCCTTTCTTAATGTCCAAGGGGATAAAATGAAAAGGTCCTTCACTCGCCACCCCATCCCCCAGCAAAGTTGCAGTCTAAAGTTCCTGGGCTGCTGCTAATCCTGGGCTAATGCTAATGAGCAGCAGGTAATGATGAAACTTTCTTTCAATTCCTACTGCTGAGAGTCTATCTGGGCTGAAAGGCAAACGACTCATCCTGCAAATTAGTTGATTTAAGCCCAAGATAAGACCCAGTTGTAGAAACATCTTGACCTGTCTATGTTTTGTATGAAAACAACCTGAAATCCCCCCACACCTGTCACATCTGGTTGCAAGCAGAAGCTTGTCTTTCTTTGGGTGTTGTGTGGGTTGGAATTAGCTCCTAGAAAGAATGTCCTTGGGGCATGGCAAAAGGATGACCTTATTTCTGTGGCATGTGCCAGGGCTTGAAGCTACTGAAGGACACAAGGGCTTCCTCGTTGAAATCATATTTTGTGTTTTCCTCCCTTTATTTAAGCAAGTTTGGGATCTGCTGATTTGGCAGTGGCAGTCTGGTGGGAGTGTTGGGAGGATGCGCTGAAGAATGCTGACTGTGGAACACCTGGTACTGGGTAAAGAACTGCAATACACAGGGCATTACTCTGTCTGCAATCCCTAGTGACACTTCTTTAATCCCCTCTTTACTCTGGACCGGTGTAGGTAACTGAGCATGGCTTACTACAGCTGCCTTGCCTTGTCTGATGTGAGGGGTGGAAACTTGGGGACGCTGATGCACAACTTCTAGAACTGGGGAAACAACAAGGCGCTAACACTGGACTTTATCCAAGGTCAAACAATAAGACTTAGAGGAAGCACGCTGGGCTCCTTCTCTGACTAGCTGTGTTACTTCCTGCAGCAGCTAATACACAGAGATGTGTTCGAGGATGATCACAGTGGGCTGGACAGTGCAGGGGCCCCGTGGGACACCCCATGAAGCTATTTCCTCAGACTCTCTGCCCTGACGTGTGAGGTTTGCCAGGTTATGCTTTCAAAGAATTGGCACCTGGAGTGATAGGAATGGGTCTATTTTGGCAATTTCTCTAACAAGCATCAGTTCTTCCTGGCTGCTTATTAAATATATCATTTGCTGCTTATTAAATATATCACTTGCTGCAGATACAAGTCTTTCCTGAGAAAAAGCCCTCTCTATTTTCTTCAAAAATGTAATAGACTAATAGAGCTAGTTATCAAGAAATGCACTTACTTGTCTTTAACTCCATGAAGAAAATCTGCTTTTGCAATGAGAGAGGCAGAGACCCAGTGTGATTTCTGGTCAAATTTGCTCTGGTGAGTGCACCCAGTGCTTTTGATCCAGAGGAAAAATAAATATACATGTTTTAAACAGAAAGCCAAAGCCTCTGCCAGACATGCTTGGTATAAATCTGGGCATGGTTGAAAGTGTCACTGAAGTCCACCTACAATGTGATGGCAGCTTTGCTGATTTCAAAGGAAAAATGAGCAGAAAATTGACTTTGCTGGACAGTTGTACATAAAAACATCGCCCCAGAAAGCCAGTCCTCAGAAAATGCGAGACATGAAAGAGCCTGTGGTTCGGTGTTGTTGAAGAACCATGATGAGGATGGGCAGCAGCACTGGCTGAGGCTGGCCCCGTGAGACAGGTCCCCCTTTGCTGTGCTCTGCAGCAGCCCCAGGCAAAGCCTCCCTCCTCTCCCTCCTCTCCCTCCTCTCCCTCCTCTCCCTCCTCTCCCTCCTCTCCCTCCTCTCCCTCCCTCACAAAGCCCACTTTCTCTGGTTTTGATAGGAAAGGAGATGAATGTGTAGGGAGACTCTTTTTTTCCAGCATTCCCTCATTTTCATGTTTTTTCCTTCTATCTCTTTCCCACCCTTCTCCCCAGGGTAGGAGTTGCATTTGTCCCTCAGACCAAATGTTTCTGAACACATCACATGAGACAGACAGCAAGGAGATAATCAGCTGCAGGTAAAGAAACTGGCTTTAGGAATTGGATTAATATTCCACTTTTTCTTTTTTTTTTTCCCTCAGACTTGTCACCATGAGCCTCTTGTCGCTTGAGTTTATCTGCATTTTACTGCTTCGCCAAGGTACGCTTGATGTCATTATTTTGCATCATTGGTTCCTGTCTCAGATGCTTCCCTGTCTCTGGCTGGAGCTTTTAGTTCCCAGGAATGTGAGCAGAATCAGAGCCTCTCTAGGAGGTTTATGGATAAATCTCTGAAACATAGTTTCATGCAGAAGGGGAGAAAATAATACCTGGAGAAACAGCTTTTCTGAGAATCCAAACACGTGACTGACTTGTATGTGAAGTGTCTAATTGATGTGGGAAAATCTGATGTTATTCATGTGGTACTAAAAGTACATAAATTTCTCCAGTGCAGTTATTTGGTACCTGCAGTGCTTATGACTATAATCTTTGGAGTCTGAGCTTGGCCTAGCTCCTGTTCTTGCGCTGCATCCCTGCATGTGGTGAGCAGAGGGACTGTCCTCCCATGTGCTGGTGTCATGTCCTTGGCATTTTTCATGCTCTCTGTGTCTGTGCTGGAAGGAATTTCCTCCCATAGATACACTGCTGTGTCACCAAATTATTTTCTCTGAGTGTGAAATCTGCACAACAAATCAGCATTTTTGCTGCTATAGGTTCAAGTCTGCATGTAATTTTTCTTTAAAGGCAGTTTCTAGTGTGAATGGGTGATTATCTGTTTGATCCCACAGTTTTGCTGGCGTTGGGTATACAAGAAATTCATGCTCACCAGGAGATGATTGACAAGATCTCAGCTGCTGGCCAGTGTAAGTTTGCTTTTTAAAACAAGTTTTCTACTTTCTCAATTCCTTCTTTCTTTGTTTATCTCAGTTTTCTTTTTTTTTTTTTTCTCATTATTATTATTTTTATTTATTGGACTCCAGTCTGTAAAGTCCTCGTCAATGCTCTGGCAAGAACAGCACTGTGGCTGCTTCTATCCTAGCCTGGCTTTTCACCTCATTGGGATTAGCTCTTCTGGGACCTGCTCTGTCTTTCCCCGATTGACTATTTGCCAACTGGCTGGTGTTTCTGTCAGTTCCTTCAGAGCCTGTTTCAAGCAATCCTGATTTGAGGAGCTGTGTTTAATTACACGTTTGATTTGTGATCAGACCTCTCCAGTGGGTGATTTTTTTCAGACTGTAAAGCCAGCACTGGTCACGATGCTGTGAGTTGGTCTGGCTGGGCCCTGGCTGGCCAGCAAACCTTGTTCCCCTACAGCTCCCTTGATGTACGTGCAGTTGGTTACTAATAGATTGTATCATGCATTCTCCTGCATTATTGTCTGTGGTCTGTGATAAATTACACATTTCCTATGCCAGGCATGTCACAGAATCACAGAATGTTAGGGGTTGGAAGGGACCTCGAAAGATCATGTAGTCCAACCCCTCTGCTAGAGCAGGATCACTTAGATCAGGTCACACAGAAATGCATCCAGGCGGGTTTTGAATGTCTCTAGAGAAGGAGACTCCACACCCTCTCTGGGCAACCTGTTCCAGTGCTCTGTCACCCTCACCGTGAAGAAGTTTTTCCTTATGTTTACCCAGAACCTCCTATGCTCCAGCTTGTACCCATTACCCCTTGTCCTATCACTGGATGTCACT
>WTSP01013030.1:0-12132 GCA_025331215.1 Actenoides lindsayi
AAGGAAAGGAAGGAAAGGAAGGAAAGGAAGGAAAGGAAGGAAAGGAAGGAAAGGAAGGAAAGGAAGGAAAGGAAGGAGGGGAGAGAGGGAGGAGAAAAGAAAACCAGCAGCAAAATAATAAGCCATTTCTGGCTATTGCTTCTGTATTTCTGACTCTGACAAAAAGCTTACCTGAGTGCTCCCATATTGCCATAGTACCGTTCGTTGTGACTTGCAGCACATCTGCTAGATACTCGAGCCCCTTCTACCTCACTGTCTCCAATGCACACCTTGCACAGGTTTCCATCTGCTCCGGGCATGCAGCTCTTCCAAAAGTAATTCTGATAAACTGAGTAAGGAAAACTGAGGTGAGATTAAAGCAAGGTATTCCAAAGCCTCTTCATGCTGGTAAAATCCTCATGGCCCCATCTCCATTTTACTCCCAAAGCTGGGGCTTTGGATTTCCATGGTCTAGTCATCAGATAACCCAGAGCAGCCCTTACCAGAGCCAATGTCACAGTTCCCAGTATCATTCTCCAGAGCTCCCACTGTGTATCTGGAAAGAAGTAACCATCCTCCAGGACTGTACAGGTGACTGTGGCAGGATCGCCTTCCCCTAAGGTTATGGATGTTGATCTGTTTGGTGTTTTTCTTAACTAGGGCAACAGCGTAAACAGTTGGCAGTGCTGTAAAACAATGACAACAACCAGCTATACTGAGGCAATTAAGTATTCCAGACAGTACAGCCCTCCTCTTCCCTCCTTCATCCTATCACCATATCTTCAGTTATTGTAGAGGACCTGCATTCTTTGCTTAGCCACAAAGCTCTTGTCCTAGCTGCCCAGCATTATGAACACACACAACAAATTTTTTCTGAAATCAGTGTGCAAATACATTCCCACAGAAATCCTACTGGCAATCTCAGGAACATCTAAAGCTTCTGTCTTCTCAAAATTGTCCTGTTACCTTTGTGCTTACGATGAACTAGTTCCCCTGCTTCCTCCAGGCTCTCAGCAGATGGGGCACAATCTCCCCCTGGAGAAAAGAGACAGCCATTAAGGATCTTGCGACTGCTGCCATTCCTATTACATGGCAGCACCCCATCAAAAACCTTGCAATCCTCTTGAGCCATGTCAGTATCTATGTCCCTCTTACAGAAAAGATACAACAAACAGCCAGACCAAATGCGACAGCCAGTTAGTGGAAGAGCTGGGAAAAGTATTTGGACATAAATTGTGATTTCTGCTTTCAACACAAACTGGAATTTTAACTATATTGTCAATAGTATTTTTTTGATTCCCTCCCTTCTTGCTAAGGTCACAGGAGAACTTACCATAACATTCTGCAGCTACAGGCACCAATCCACACCTCCCTGCGATGTAGACATGCGTTGCATCCAGGGTGACTGCATCAGCCTCGCTACTCTGCCAACAGCATTACAGAAAATAACAAAACCAAGATTTTCATGAACTGTGTAACCAAGGAGCTGTAATTCCCCGCTGGTTGGAAATTCCCCTGCATAAATTCCCTCTCATTCCTACTGGTTCCTCTAGGGTACAAGATGCTTTTTTCCTCTTGTGCAGCTCAGACAAGGACATAAGACACCCTGCGCGGTCTCACACGTTCCGTGCAGAGGGAGTGTCCTACCTTGATCATTTCAATGCATTTGGTCATGGAATTTGCTTGGACACAGACTAACGGGTCAGATTTGATGCGCAGCGCCCACTCCTCACATTTGCGAAGCTCAGCATCACTGATGCAGCACCAACGCACAACGCTGTTGTCCAAAGAGCTCCCTGAAACAGAAGGAAGGCAGGAGCACAGTGTGATCATGTCACCTATGCACCAATCTGTTCTTTGTTAAGGGGGCATTCAGGTCTAAGCACTTCTGGCTGGCAGAGAGGAATAACACGGAAAGAGAATTTCTTCTTCCTTTCCTTAGCTAGAGTCTTCTGGAAGGCTTCTCACCTTCATGGCCCAGTCCCTTAAGGAGTGCTACATAATCCAGACCAAGGACATAGGCGATCTCTAGCTGCTCCTGAAGAATCTGCAGGTGCTGAGTGGCATCCCGGAACAGCAGGTTCTTCCCCCCAAAGGGTGCTGAAGTGAAGAGTTCAAATCTGTGTCTTTCCTTTCCTTTTCGCCCAAAGAGGTGCTAGGACAAGAATAACACTTTTAATTGCAACAAATCTGCTCATCCTTCCAGGCAGCCTCATCCTTCCCTCCCTTCATATCCATGGTTTGTAACACAGCACTCAGGGTTCCTTCACACTGGGACAAAACCCACTGCAGTGAGGGGATGACTCCAGTCCTAAAAGCATTCGATTCACTTCTTGAAGGACTTTCACCCATCTTAGATTTTCCAATTTATTGGGCTGTGCTCAACATCTCCTACTCTGGAAAGGCAAGCAAGGGAATATAGCTGGGTGAGAAACATGTGTAATAAAGAGCAGTGCAGCAAAGGGGTGCAACATATCTTGTGGTTTATGATGGGGAAGTACCATGTGCAAAGTAGTTCCATTCACCCTGATAGTACTGGAAGAGAAGAAAGCACTGAGAAGAGTACTGGGAACACTACTGCATAGCCATTTCAATGTATGGGGGAACACAGCTAAGATATGTGTTAATAAGATACACAGCTTATAAATATCTACTCACTTGGATTGTGCTAAGAAATTTGTTGGTGATCTTCTGGAAGTTGTGGCGAGTGACGATGCCACGGCCGGGCCCCTTGCCCAAGTTACAGGTGCTGTATTCAGTCAGCTCAGCTGTAGTCCCATCAGGACATAACAGTTCATATTCCTGTTGCTCTGACTCTGAAACAAGAGGACACTCACGGGCTATGAAGGGAGACATGACTTGGCAGCAGGCACAGATATTGAAGGTAAAATGTTTTTCAGAGGAGGCTACTCAAAGATTATGCAGGTAGCACAGTGTACCAAGCACACCTGGAAGAGTTGTCTTTGATATTCTCTTGTCTTAAAGAGAGGGATCTCAGCCAGAGGTACTTGCAAACACTCTAAGCTGTACCCCTAGAAACACATTTGTTAAAAAATATTTGCAAATACTACTGCTAACCACCTTCAAAAATGTCAGTACAGAGCCCGATTGAATTTGAAAAACCAAAATAGGTATCCAGGAACTGCACATTCTAGCACCTCAATACACTGAATTGTAAAAGGACTCATAACTCAGGTAATGCAAATACTGACAGCTGCATCAGAGACTTTAGGCTAAAGAAATCACCTGTATAAAAACATCTGGCTGCTCCCATTCTAAGAATGTCCTGTGAGCAATTATCACTCACTCTTTCCTCTTCTGTTTCCTACTCACTTGTGTGGAAAGCCAAGAAATACCACTGAAGTGCTTGCAAGGATTGAATTTCCCCCTCAAAACAACAAAAATATAGGGATATCCCTCAAACTCCCATGCAGGAAAGAGCCCAGACAGAGTTTAAAAGGAATCTGAGTTTTTAGGATTACCTGTGGCACTCGTAATTGTCAGATGATCTAAAAATGCAACATCTGCCACTCCATTCTTCAAGCACCTGCAAGAAGACAATGCCATCCTATTAACACGTCACCCGGCTTTTCCTCTCTCACAAGTTCTTTTCCCCAAAGGTAAATTCAGTACCAGTGTCACAGGGCTCACCTGAAGGCTCCCTCAGAGTCATAGAAGGGTTCATCACTGCTTGTCTCACAGAAGTGGTTCTTGTCTCTGACATAGGATTTTTGTCCTTGGCAGAGAGCACACAGTCGAGGAGCAGCAACACCAACCCCAGGGATGCAGCTCGCATTGAAATACTCACTGACAACTGAAGATGGAACAGGGGGGGAGGACAGGGAACAAAAAAAATCACCAAAACAAAAGAAAAAAGTCAAATGGGAAAAAAAAACCAAAACCAAAAACCAAAAACCCAACAGAAGAAGGAAAAGGGGCCAAACATATCATGGACGTAACTAGGACTAGGTTGCTTAAATAAATAAATAAATAAATCAGCAAATGTGGCTTCATTGGCTAAACTTCAAATTTGAAACATCTGCTGGAAACAAAGGGATCAAATGTTGCTTGTTTAAAACCACCCTTGTGCTGGTTAGATATTGCAAAGATTTGTTCAATGCTGCATGGAGAACACAAAGATTTCCTACTTTGGTAACAATTCCACTGCTTTGAGATCACTGGAGAAGTTCTGAAGAGAGCTAAGAGTCAGTATCAAAATCACCCTAAGAGGCTATCTCATCCACAAAGCCCTTCAGTTTCCACACAGCTCAGTACATCCTATATCTGCTTGCACTTGACTCACTTTTGCTGAGGGAAAAGACACAGCCCTATGGCTCCTACCACCCACCTTGGCTCAGAGGTTGCGCCTCATCCCAGGAAAGATCATTTCTTGCAAGGAGAAAGCCAAGTGGAATATTCCAGCCCGATGTCCATCTGGCTCCACCGTGGCAGCTGCGCGCACCTCGTAGCCTCTGGATATCCAGAGTTCCTCGTTTGGCAACGGCCACAGCAAACACACAATTTCCTGTGATAGGACAAAATATGTAACAGAAATAACTAAATCCCAGTTCTGCAGCTTCCATCTGTGCACAGGAGTTCAACTACTTCTGTGAACTTGCCTAAGAAAAAATAAATTCTTAGGCATCTGAAACATAGGTACACGTGCCAGGAACTTTACTACATAATTGCTATGTGGCACCTTGTCAGACTGAGTGATGCAAGCAATGTGCAAAGCAAGAATGTAAAAATCTGGTGGATAAGGCTTACAAGATCATCCAACTCCATCATCCAATGCAATTGCTTCTCAAGAATTTTGAAAGTTAGTATCACACTGTTTAGGTATTGTAACGGAAGGAACCTGTCTTATCTTCATAACACACACCACCTGAAACACACCAATTCCACTATGATTTCATGGTTCTTCAGCCAAATCAAAATGAACTTCTGTTTTCATATTGTCCCCTTATTGGTCTTCTACATCCATCTGCCAATTTGGCTTCTTTCTCAGATTCATGTCCCACAAGTACTTTCTACTGTATGCTCAACTTTGGCTTGGACTTGTTTATCCTTGCCTTATAAATCATTATTCATTCCAGAGACTGTTCAGGTCTGACAGGAATGAAGAGGAATCTTACCATAACAAGATTCTCCACCTTATATTCTTATCTCTTTAGGGTAAGAATGAAAGAATTATTCATGTGAGAGAAGCTAATGTCTTAACTGCTAGTAAAGAGCATGGTATAAGAATTGACACAGATGGAATAAACCTCTTCTGATTCCCTACAAGGTGTGGAACTCAAGTATACTGGTGCTGCAGGCAGGGGCAGATACAGATAATTTGTCAGAATGACAGTACCACAGGCAGAAAGGCTACTAGATACTAGGCACCACTGGTGTTTTATTCATCATCACTAAGTATTTTACCAAAAGTTGTTAGTCACCTCCATACTTCTGTAAAGTTAATAAAAATGTATAGCTTTTTTTTCCCTCAAGAATTCTTGAGCTTTGCCTTTCAGTGCACAGCAATTTATTAGCCAAACCAGAAGTACAGCTCATTCTTTTACTTTGTAAACCTACCTTGGTCATAGATCTCCTTTGCCACCACTGTCAAGCCATACAGCTTTACAGCAGAGTAAACATCTCCAGCATCCAAGGAGGCAGCGTCTGCTTTATTCACCTTAAAAAGAACAGCAAAATCCTCCAAACAGGTGTGTTTACAGGGAAGCAAACAGAGCAGCTTCAAGAGCAAAGTTTCTGCCTGAGAAGTAATAACCAGTATTTTTTACAAGCATTTGTTTGTTTTAATTGAATCCCTGCTACTAAGCATGGTGAAGTGTTAGCAATGAAGGCTGAGTTCCCTTCAAAAAAATATCAGTTCTTTTCCAGTAACATCCTTTCTCACCTTTTCTTTGGGCCTTCCATTCCAAAAATACAATTCTGATGCCAGCAGAAGAAAAATGCAACCCTTATTTCCTCCTGCTGCTCCTCCAAGACCCCAAATCCTTCTCAGTTCTCCTGGATGTAATCTTTACATACCTCAGAAAGTGGAACTGAAGTCTATTAACAAGGATTGCAAGGCCAAATGAAAACATGAAATAAACTATTCCTTGTACCAACAAGAAAGGTTTTATTTGGTTTGGCCAGATTTGTACTCCATTGAAGGCAACTGGGACTGAATGAAAATAGAAACTGAAATTCTCTATCCCAATCAAGTATAAGATATGTTAATGAAATTGTTCTACAGCAAATGCTTACCTTTCTTTTTCATTACTGATTTTTTTCAAAGCATGTGGCATTATGAAAATTTCATTTCAGAGCTGATCAATTACAAGAGATTACACTTATAAAATATCTGATGTCTAAATTTATTCAAATTAAATATTTTTATATGAAAAAATGCTTTGCTCTTTACTTCAGAAAAGACTGACTAGGAGCTAAAAATAACAGGGAAGAAAGGGAAAATATTCATTATAGTCAGACTGGGACCCAAACCCAAAAGCCAGGGAAATGTGCTGAGTAAATTTTAATTTAGCAGTTTGGTTTTGTCCAGTTATTTCCAAGCATCTTTTTACTTATTTCCCAGAGACTTCAAGGACATAAGCTGGGGTAAAATAGTACATCTATTAGAATGCTCATGGGTTTTAATTCTTGCCTCTCCAGCTACCGCATTCTTTGTCATATATGCAATACCATCATTCCAGTATCATTTTATTCTCCAATGGGTTCTCTTTGCCTGTTACTTCTTTAAAAGAGGTTTGAACCTCAAATCAGTTTTTAAAATCTCTGTGAACTCACCCTGATTTTATCAATGCAGTCATGTGTATTGTGGGCTCTGATGCAAGAAATCCTAGCAAACGAACTGACAGTAGCAAGGGGCAGCACAGCCATAAGTGCTTTGGACAGCTCAGCGCACTTTCTCTGTTCTAGGTTGGAAAGGGTGCACCATCGGAATTTCTTCCCTGTAGGATCAAAAAAGAAGACAAGGTTTGTAGGAAAAAAAGCCCTTAAGATGTCTAAAGAGGAAAGCTATTTTATTTTATTTAACCTCACAAGTAAGTTGATTCTGTTCACTCACGCTCACATATCCACACACTTACAGGCACCCAAGAGACGGGCGCAAGCAGTCTGACCAAGACCACTCTTGCCCAACACGGAGGACAATGAATGTTTGCTGCTGAATCTTCTCTGTCTCTTTGCTTCCCCTTGAGTGGCAGCAGCAAACTAGTTTTCAGGTAGATTTTTCAAGAATCAACAATTATTACACTGTAACCTTTTGCCTCAGAATCCCCCTTGCTTCATCTTCCATGAATCTTAGGCAAGGCTGCCACCCAAAATGAGGAAACAAAGGCAAGGACGTGTGCATATCTGTGGTCTGTTTTCCTGTTGGGATAGCAAGAAGAGGAATGGCCTGCAATGGAAATACACTGTAGGGTAATCTTGTTACCACCTTCCTGTTACCAGTTTTCCTCCTAACAAGCCAACTGTGATGTGACCTTATCAGAGCACAGACCTTCTACTGTTGATGTAAACAATACATTCCCCAGAGTTTATCGGGTTTATTGCTGTCAACTGCATCCTTGGTTATCAATACAGGCTGTTCTCTTAACCTTGGCTCTGCTCTTTCCTCTGCTGTTTCATACACACATACTCCCATGCATAATTTATCCATATCAATCTTGACATTTCTGTTAGAAAGTTTTGGACATTCAGAACTAAGCCTACACAAGAAGAAGAAATATGAAGGGAGGATGTTGATAGGGGATCAAGTTGCTTTAGCCTTGTTGAATTTAGTCTTTAGAGGGGGACTGTTGTTTTTTAAACAGACAATATCTGGTGTTTAAAGTCCCAGGTGTCTAACAGCACTGAGCTACATGCTTTGCTAGAACAGCATTTCCCACTGAGTGCCAGACTTCATTAGAGTAGTATTTCCTTCCCATTTTCTTTCCAGACAACAACTACCTGATTTCAGATACTAAGACCCAGATCAGAGCTCTGGTGTCAGAAGACCTTAGATCAGAGGAGAACTATGAAAATTTTAAGCTGGAAGAAATTCACAATTAAACGCTATTTTATAATAGAGTAAACCAAACCCCTCAATCCAGGACGTGAGGATCTGGGACTATTTGACATCACGATGACAATTCTGTGACTTGGACCTTCTTGTGTTTTTAAACAATGTACTAGCTAAGTGATTTCCCAGCAATGACAAGTAATTTGCTGGATTTTCCTCAAGATAGAGAGGTTTATCTTCCATGACAACACCAACTATGAAATGCAGAAGCTAGGGACAATTTGGCTATTGACAATGAAGAAGCATGTACTATGTGGAACAGAGTATTGAATAAACATTAACAACGAAATCTTCAAAATCTTACCGCTTCCAAGCAGGAAGTTTGTAAGAATTATCTTCGCTTCTGGATGCCAGACAAAGAGATTAAATAACCTGCAGAGGAACACTGAGCAGAACTGTAGCAGAACTAAACTATGCAGTTGTCAGATCTTTCTCCAGCTGAAAACTAAGTAACCCATAAAAAAATCCCAGAAGAATGCCAGTAGAAAGAAGGGGTTAGGAAGATGTAATTGGAAGTGGAGGAGAAGGTGAAACCTCCTTCTCCAGGAGGAGCTGGGGGTTGGGTTAGTTTAAACTGACTATAAAGCTACATCTTAAGGGAGTCCAGACACGTCAATAAAATTTCCTTTTCTCCTCTAGGCTCCAATTATTCCGTCACAGATGTGCTATGACCTATTTTGTATTCTTTCTATTAAATGCCTTCTACTGTGAAATATATCAGCATATACATTTCAAGAAGATAGTATACATTTCAGGGGAAAAAAAAAAGATTGTTATCTATAAAAATAGCATGCAGTTATGTAACTTGAAAGAATTCTATACCACGTAATGAAAATCAGGACCAAATGCATAGAAAACACTCCAACATCTCTAACATTGTAATTTCCAGACATTTAAGCATTTAGCTTCCTGGCGATCTACTAACATTTAACAAAAATATTGCCTGTAATATATAAATAATAAACATTGAGAGGTTTATCTCTTTGAGCACAGCATCAGATGGTAGTACTCCACTTGTTTTGGCATGAAGTCAGCACAGTTCCATAAAGGACCCATTGTGGTTTTCGAGGGGAGCAGCCTGAAATACACTGATTCATTTTGACAGCGTTAATGAGTATGCAGATCCCGGCTATTCAAAGGAAATAAACCTTCACTGAGTTACTAAGAAACCAGTGTATCAAGCTGCTTCAAAACTGAAAGGGTCATCATCTGCCAATGATCAAAGAGGAAAAATACAGGCAAATGGAAATCACAAGCACAGTTCTAGCTACAATTTCTTTGCACATAAGCAAATAAACCCAAAACATATATTAGAGTTTGTATGGTGGTAACCCATCCAGAAGTCACCTTTCTCTTGCCCTCTCTGTATCAGCCTTACCTGAAGACAGCAAAGTGAAGATAATTAGGAAAATTAAAATCACTATCTTCATGATTACAGCAGTTCAGCAAAGATCCTCTCTCTACCCTGACGCTCTGCCTTCTCATACCAGGAATTCCACAGTGATGACTAAAGCTTCTGGAGGATAACAAAAGGGTTTTAGGCATCAACAAGGATAAACCAAGATTTAAGAAAACAAACTGTCAGAGGATGGTATATCCTTGTATGCAAAGGAGAAATGGACAGTCCTGTTCCTATCCACAGCTGGAAAACATCTGTGCATTTTCTTCTTTATTATGAGCAGACATGAGAAGAAATGTAAGCCTCTGCTTTTGAAATAAATAGTGCTTCTCCTATTTCAAAAGGCACCAAAATGCCTTTAGGAGGCAGGTAAGACTTACAACTATCTTACAAAAAAGATATCTGAAGCTAAGTGAATTGTCCAAATTACTGAACATATCTCTCTACAGAATACTGAAGGGCCCTTCTTTCCTGATTTTTTTACCTGATAATGGTTTATCTACTGAGCAATTTAAAGCAAAAAGTAATCCCGTGCCTCCCTAAGAATTCTGAACAGACACTGTTGCCTTTCTTGACTCTCTTCACTCCCTTCTAGCACAGCAATCACATCCAAACTGGTGTATTTACCTGTTTTCTAACACTTAGCCTGGAGTATTTCCTCTTAATTACAGCAGCCATGATTAACAGCATTAATTAAAGAGCAGGGGGAAAAAGACTACACATAAGCAGAAGTGTCCACACTGAATCAATCTGATGATGCATAAAATATTGTTAATATAGCTTCATCTTTCTAGGTCAGGAAGGAATTTACTATTCCAAGAGACCTGGAGAGAGAAAGTATTTTTCCTAGATTGTTTTCCTCTTCATCTTATGGATTTTCTTAGTACTTTCTCTGCTTCATGAATTTTTGCTGATACTTTCCCCAGCTTTCTTTTGTTGCCTTATGAACACTTTCCTAGTGATTCACAGTCCTTATTCCCTGCTTGCTCCTTTTGCACTCATGTAGATGGATTCCATTGTTTATCTCCGTGCTTCACAAATTCCCTCACTAGATCTGCAACATTTGTTGAGGTGTTATGTTTCCTACTAATCTGATCACAGAAGGAGTTATATTTCTCACTCCTTCCTGCACTCCCTGAACAAAAGTTCTCAAGCCCTAAGATCTCTTTCTTTAGAGAACAATTCTAAGAGAACAATTGTGGTCTTAATCCACCCTTCAGCTTGGCTCACCTGCACAAGTCTAGCACAGCTCAGTACCCTTTGGGAATTGAGTTTTATGCCTCAGTGAGTGTAATATATGTAATCTTTTGATACAACATATTATTAGATGTAAGAACAAAACATATGATAAAAGTAATTTTTAAAAATAGTTAAAAGGTCAACATATTTACATCAAGGAGAAAGATTAGATCAGACAGATCATTAATGAGTTCAGTTGATGTCAATGAATATATACTATAAACAAGTGTGTTTCATTTAACTACACCTTTACCTCTGAATCACTCCTGAATCACTTCTGGGGAAACCTGTCCATCAGAGACATCAAAGCTAATGGCTCTTGCAATCCTTGTCCCAAAGCACTTAACAGGATCAAATCCCACCTTCTTTGAGGTTTTACTTCCTGCCAATCCTACCATTACGTACAGGACATATGTACATCCCGACAACTAAGTCAGATAATAATATTAGTATTACATGAGGGCTGCATCTGATCTCTGCTCAAATTTTACACATTTAAAAATAAAAGGCTTTCCTGTACATGTTTAAGATACTTATATGAATGTTATGCTGCTATCTGTGGTGGTGTGAAAAAAGCAGAATGACATGAAGGTATTGTAGACTTCATTTAGGCCCGGTCGGGAAAACAAACAAACATTAATCACAAATCAAGTCTGCCCAGAGGACCATGTCGTAAAGCACTGAGGATGTGGAAACACAGTGGCGAGACTCTGGAATTCTTTTCCCACTGATTCACCCTGTGAAACTACCACCCTACCACCGTCAGAAAATGGTTAAGTAGGTGCTTCCCGGTAATGAAGCATCTATGCATCTATCTAGCAAAGCATCTAAGAGAGTAGAACCCAAATAATTTCTAAAATGCCCTCTGTACTGCTAGGGTCCAGGCAAGGGACACTACAATAGGCACAGATGTTACTGCACTGCCCCCTCTGACATCTCACTTGCAGGAACAGCATTATGTCTGTCCCATGTCGTGTCTCCCCCAGTAAAACCCCTGCCCTGATATCGCTGCCGCTCCCGTATCTGTGGTCCCGCCTCTCAAAACCAGCGCTGAGAAGCCGCTGAACCCCACCTGCCTCATCCTCAACTCCCCAAGACGCAGTCCTCTCCTCAAGCCACAGCTCCCTTGTGACAACAGCTCTCTCCTGGTACCATACTGCTTTGTGGAGCCGCCTCGTCCCCAAAACACAAGCCCTCAGGGAACCACCCTATCCCCACACTACATCCCCCGGGAAAGGGCCCCGTTCCCACATCACCTACCCTCAGGGGCGGCCTTGTCGCCACTCCCCTCGCCACAGCCCCCTCTGGGGAACAGACCCCCCCCGTGTGCTCACTCGGTTTCTCTCTGAGGACACCCCAGTCCCTACACACTGTGCTCCCTTCAGGTAACGACCCCCGCACACAGGTCCCCCGAGCACGGCCCTCACACCGCTCCCGCCGGCCC
>WTSP01013031.1:0-69093 GCA_025331215.1 Actenoides lindsayi
TCAGTCTCCTCTTCTCCAAGCTAAAGAGCCCCAGCTCCCTCAGCCTTTCCTCAGCAGGGAGATGTTCCACTCCCTTAATCATCTTTGTGGCATTTTCCTATTTGTGGCAGTTTCCTATGTATTCCTTTCTACTTTTCCTCTATTTCAAGTTGACTCTTCTATGTTTTTCCATTGGCATTTGTCCTTTACAGACAGTTTGGATACAGAATCCTATAGTGACAATTTAAACTCAATTTAATGAGAATTTCTTTTTGTTTTGATTATCTACCATTTCCAGCAAATGATAATTAACTTTCTTGAATTCCTTTTCTTACACAGATCTACTTATATTTTTGTCTTCTGTTTTTGAGAAACTTTTCCTGGTAAGGTGTAGTGAGTATTTTTAGCCTGAATACACCTGGATCTTTCCTTAAATCTTGTACTTTACTTTTGGCTGTCTGGAGTCCAGCACAAATGCCAAAAACTACTTTTAGTGTGTTGACCATCAGGTTGACAAGGAATGATAGTTGGACATCCACATCGATGAGAGCTTTCTTGCTGAATACAAAGAACTTTTTGACTTCTCTGTGAGTTAGACAGAGCTTCTGTTGAGAGTTACTTGGTTTTTTTCTCTTGGACAGACTGCAAGATGTGATGTAACAGACTGATTTGTGGTTAATAGTAGTGGGTAAGACTGGAGCTTGGAGCGTCTGCTTGATGCAAGAAATGAGCTAATGGATCCAATTTCTATATAATAAACTTATTTCTTCTGGGAGCGCTGAGTAGTTTGGTTGCTTGGATTATAAGCTGAACATTTTATTATTAATGAAAAATAAATAAAGTTTTCTGAATAAGTTCATAGTGATGCTATTGCTACCACAGTTATACTGTGTCTTAAAGAGATGGGAGAGAATTACCAGAAACCAGAGTGCACACATGGGATTGGTGTGTAAGAACCGGGGACGTTTTGCTCATAACTTTGGAGAATTTCCAAGTGATCTGAAAAGTATGAGGCCATGCTTCTCAGCAGGTGCCATATTTATGCCTTTTAGAGGCCAAATGTGAAATAGAGAATGACATAAGAGGATGTCATCTCTTAACCTTTGACTAGGGGTAGTTGTGAGGATGGGAGGAGAAAAAGGTATGTACTTATACCCATACTAGAAATATGATCGAACTTACTGGCCATGAGTCCTATTTTAAAATTCATTAAAATGAATGAAGTAACTTAAAGATTTGTTTGTTCAGTTACAGGGGACTCTTGAAGGCATGAAAAGTATGACTCATGCAAACTGTTTTCACTGGTTTGGGGGATGTTGTAGATGATGACTGGGGCTCTCAGTCTCACGTTCTTGCAAAATAATAATAAAAGCTCCCTATTTTCTGATCTCTTAATCAGCATGCTGACATCCCCAAAAAAATCTTTTTCCTTGAGAAAAATGCTGGTTTGGGCATCTTATATTAACATAGCAACAAGATGAAGGTTCTGAATATACCCTGTTCTTTGTCTGTAAATGGCTGTAAAAATTTTTCTGTGTAAACCTTCCTCCCTTTTTTTACTCTTTTCTTCCTGAAATATCATTGTTAGCAAACAGCATGAAAGGAAGAACATCTGATGGTTTTATTTCTGTAGGACTTAACTACAGAAAATAATGTTCGAGGTAGAAAACTGGAAAGATTTTGGAGTGCTCTGTGAAACTGCAGACCTTCGTGGGGAAATTCTGGTGGGCTTGCCACCCAAACTGTTTCTAAGTGGAGAAATCTATTTTTGAAAGTGAAGGCGAGCTGCTTACTCAAGATGAAAATTTACTTGGTTTTATGGCATGTTGGCAACCCTTGGGCTGCTTTTCTCTCCTTTAACTTTCATCCCACCACCTCCAGCCAATTTCTACTACACGCACATGCACAAAAGCAAAAATGCTCCCCCAACCTAAAAAACCCCTAAACTAGGAGTATTTATACTCATACTCTCCCTCAGTCCATCTGTCCTGCTTATACTGTTGTGACCTAGTGTTGTTCTGCTTTTCTCACTTCATGGGACTGCATCCCAAATTGCCACGTCAGGCACAGTACGTGGTGTCATTTCAACTGTAGATGGGTGGTGAGAGAGAAGATGTAGTGACATCTGTCAGCTAGAGGAAAAGAATGGTTTGGCAGAAACATTGCTGAAAATAAAGTTGAGCAGCAGAAGGAAGAGCAAAACTATGACTTCATAATTCTGCGAAGGAAATTATTTTATGCATTTATTTTATATGCTAAGGAACTTCAATTATAAAATGTGCACTTAGCAAAAGTGTTCATAAACATCTCCTACCAGATGTGTCTGGTATAGTTGCAAGGTTTTTCAGCTACCTGTTCTTCCCTGAGGTGCTAGGAATGGAGACTGCCACCAGGACCTTGGACTTGCAGATGTAGGTTAGTATTATTTGCTTTCCGAGCATGTTTCTCTACTCCTTCCAGAACGTGCTATCATGAATCTTGTATTTTGTAGGACTGATCACAACTGAATGATGAAAGTTTATATTTTGAGGTGTGCCTCAAAATTTATGGCTTGAAATTGATTGAACTCTCATCGTATTTCCCCCTCCCTTCAGAGTAAGGACCAGGTTGGTGTTTCAGGTGAAGGTGTGATACTTAGTTTCTTCTGTAATCTGGTGAGATGTTATATTGCTGAATTTATCTTTTGGAAGAAAAAATGAGTAGCTAACGTTAAGTTCTCAGAGAGTTAGAGGGCTGTAGTTTTCTCTCTTCGTTGGGGTGACCCAGTCAGGCTGGGAGGGCAGGGTACAGCCCTTCTCACCCTAAGCAGGCATGGAGTCAGCCCTGGGCTGCCCTGCTGTCAGCCCTCTGCTTTAGGCCTTTGATATGGTCAGCGACTGAGCTGCTTCTGAACTCTCAGTGTAACGTGTGAGGGACCAGAGTTTTGGTTAGATGTGTGGATGGTTTTATGTTAGAACGTATTTCCTAAACTTATTGGTTATTTAATTGCCTTGGCAATCTGTGGTATGGAGATAGTTGACACTGTATGAACACACCCTGTGCTGAAATGCAAGTATTCTTATCAGAAATCAGGTTTCCTTTTTCTTCTCTGATTTAGTTTATCCTTTCTTATCTTCTACCAACACAGCATATGACTGTTCTTTGATTTCACTTGTATTTCACTGTATTAAGTAGTAAGCTGTAGCTTATCCTGCTGTTAATGCTGTAGTTTGAAAGAAGACAGATTCAGCCTCCTAAAGGTCTAAAGAAAGCCAACGTCTTGCAGTAAGGAAAATAAGGGGGGTGGAGGGGGTGGGAGGGAGGGGGGTCTTCGGCATGGATTGCACTATTGGAGCACGGATTGGCCAACTGGGCTGGGACATCTGCTGAGATATTCCTGCTGGAATAAAGAACTGCAGTACCAGGAAATCCATTAATTTGCATTCAGCTGGGGTATAGTGCACATCTGGTTAAGCAATGCAGCTGCAGTAGGAGACAGTGCTAACATCATCATGGAATTCTGGTTTATGTATATGTTAAAGCATGTCTGCTTTCAACTATGAGAACTTAGCACTCCCTGTCTGGAGTCGTTACTCCTACAAAGGAGTTTTTAGAGGATTGTCTGTCCCTTTTAAGATGCATTACATCAGCTTCTGCATGAAGCATGACTCCTGGCATCCCTTAGCAGAGAAGTGCTGGAATACGGCAGGTGTTCTCACTCACCACTGTGGTTTCTGGCTGTAGCTCCGGTGTGTTGGCAGCCCAGTGGATTGACACTTGAGTTATGGTTAGTTTATAGGTTACCATAACCTTCGTAAGAATAGAGGAAATTCATCTTGATGTTTGTCCTCAGTTGATCTGTAACAAGTTGTCCTACAAATCAAACAGTCGCACACAGAAGTGCAGCGTGCCCTCTTTAGAAAACAATCTGGAATTAGATCCGTTATTTGCATTGGGATCCTGATCTGTTGGCTTTTATGAGGGCCTCTCTGAGCTGGTTGTGATACAATAACGATTTGTGCTGGGGCAGGCATGGTGGCATAATGTTGCAGCTGAATAGGTGTTGTTTATAGCTGGATATATGTAAGCAGAGAATGAGCTTGCTCTAACTGAAGATTTACGAGGCTGATAAAACAGTTTTAAACAAGCTTTAAACTTTTTATCAGAATGTCACTAAACCAGTATTCATGAACAATGCACTTTGCTAAGGGCTAGTTCTCACTTGGTCCTGGTCATTACTACTGCATATCCAAAGCAATTAGTTTGTAGCAATCTCATTAAAAGGCAATGGTGAGCATAGGGAACGGCAGACCCGGTGCCACGTCATTAGCACTGGCAGCTGTGGTCCTTGATGGCGAGATGGTTCACGTTGTCACAGTTGCCTTTTCTTGTTGCTTTACAGTTTTATTTCTCCATTTCAGCTTTTGCTATTAAAAGAAAAGCAGGGTTTTTTTCCAAATCTCAAGGTTGCACTTCAGCAGTGAATAATAATTGGCTATCCCTGAGTTGCTTACAGTTTTGGTGCCTCTGCTTTCAACCTGCACCTGTATTTTCAAGGTCTTCATTCTTCTCCTATCTAAGCTGTGTACCATAACAAGAGGCACCCGGTACCCAGCTGTAGCTCACACAGCCAGTTCTCCTAATAATGGCAGGGGCATAAGAGGCCAGAATTGGAGCCTTTCTCATTTGGCAGAGGAAGGCAGTTGGCCTAAGGCCTGAGGCAATGCTTTTTGGAAAAAGCCACTTGCTGCAACAATCCCTATACATTGTTTACTAGTCATGCTATGTAAGTTTGCTTATGTTTGAGTTCAAGCTAATAATTAAATACTGTTTAATCTGCTGCTGCTTTCATGGGTGCAGCAGCTTCTGCTTTGGCTGCGGATGGTTAAGATTTTGTCTCTGTGGAGCTAGTGAGTAACAACACCTTTCACTGCTGAGCACTGGGTTCCTGGCTGTCCCCAGGATAGTCCTGTTCCCAATTCACTCTGAGAACATACCCTTTCTTCTGTAGGTACAGACTGGACAGGGAGCTTCAAGCTTTGTATATGTACATACTTAGAAAGAGACTTTGCTTAATCTCTTCTAGATCATTAATGCTCCTTTTTAGAAAGTGAAGATGAATACGTGGATATGTGTCACTAAAGTCTGAGGTCTTTTCCAGCCTCAGTAACTCTGTGAAGGTTAACTATTTGTACTATATTTTAAGCATTAAAAAAAAAGTAAAGGCTTCAAATGCTGAGAAATGTGTGGTTTGCAACTCTGATGTGCAGCTCACTTCAGCATTGGGATACTTTCTTCATATAATTCTGAATAGCATGAGGATTTTTTTTGGTGTGCTGACAGGCATGGTAGTGTTATCCTCTAAGTAGTGAATTTACCAGCTGTTGAGCAGGATTTTATTAAGTATAGAACAGGAAAAAAACCTAATTTTTATGAAGATGTTTGAAATACTCTAAGTACTAACATTATTAAAATTATTATGCCTGTGTAAACGGGTGTAACCCTTTTCCAAAAAAATATGCAAATCATTGTTATTATGAGTAGAGACAGTTCTGGTTTAAATCGTGGTGTGTTTATCACAAAAGGTGTAACTGGGCTGTTAAAAAAACCCAAAAAGGCATCAAAACACCAGTGTGTTGGTTCAGCTACGCTGAGACTTTGGCTGATTAGAGCTGAATTTAAAGAAGAACATAACAAAGCTGTTCTTCATTAAAAGATTTTATTTTTTTTTTTTTTGCTTTGCATATCTTTTCACATTCACCCTGTGTTTTAACACTTGGTGTTTAGTTTTGGTACATGAGCTACTCTTAGTAAATCAGGAGGAATTATCTTCCTAAGGATTTCATAAACAAATTCACAACTATGACATATCCAGTTTCCAGGGGGTTGCTGGAATTATTTCAGAAGTTGTCTTAGGGTGAGGTCACCTCTTTCCCAAGAGGTGTCATGCTTTAGAGGCACGTACAAATACATGTTTGCACATCCTCTTCAGCTATGACTCCCACTGTGCATTTTGGGGGCTAAACTAGGAAAAGGCCTTATTAGGGAACAGGATCAGCCTCTCTGAGAACATTTATAAGACAAGGGGGAGAATAAGGGAAATATTCAACCGCCTTAAGTTTGGGAGTGACTTACTTGGTATGTGCAGAGAGATAACTAGTCAGCAGGCACCATCAGAGTCCTTGAGTGATTACAGTAGACAAAGGTGTGTTTATTGCTTCAACTGTTGCTCACTTCAATTATTACTTTCTTGTCATTACAGAAATACCATCAGGATGTTTCTGTGCTACTATCCTTACACATTCCATACAACTGCTTGATATCTTCTGACCACTGTCCATTTAGATGGGAAATAAAAAGTCATTATAGCTGTGTGGTAATCATTAACTATAGAGTAGCTGGTTGTGTTGCAGTCCTTGGCATCTGTCAAATCTAGGATTAAACCTGTACTGAAGTCAGTGTGGGTGTGCATCCAGCCATAGAAGCAGTGAGAAGGGCAGAGGTTCTTTTCCCATGTGCTTTATAAACCCCTGTGGCCATCAGCAGTGCTGTGGAGTTCATTGAGTACACGCTGTTGGGCACCCATCAAGCTGCTATCCACTGGAATTGCTTAAATGGCAGCAAAAGTAGGGCTGGTTTGTGGTGTTTGGGCTTTTTGGGTTTGGTGGGGTTTTTGGTTTGTTTTGGTTTCGTTTTGGTTTTTATTTTGCTTTTAGCACTTGACATAGTGGGGGCCACACTCCTGTCTGTCAGTGAATTTTCATCCTTCCTTATGGCAAAGTTTTCATATTTCCTGTCTACCATCTTTGAGTGGATTTAAGACCTTTTTATTCAGTTGCTAAACAGAATAGATAAGTCAGGAGCTGTATTTAAGCAGATCATTCTCATAGTTTAGACATACACTGTTTTTATAAGCATTCTTGTTACTGTTCTAGAACTTTAAGAAGACTGTGAAATAGTTGCATTTTTTTATTGCTGTTTTTAATGTTAACTATGTCCTGTGGGGCTTTTTTTCTACACAACTAGCCATAAAAAATCCTTAAAATTCTCTGTGAAAACATGGTGATGATAGGTTTACTTTCTTCATCTGGGTTTTCTACTTCACACACGACAGATAATTGGGAAAGAAATAGTGACTGTTATAACAACAGATCTTACTGCCATAGAGGATGCTGTCAATTCTTATTTGAAATTAAGTCACCGAGGGAGTTAATCTGGAATATTTCGGATTTCTTTTTAAAGTTCTGATGTTGTTTTAAACTATGGAATTTTAAAGAGTTTATCACAGCAGATACTGCAAGAGGATAGTAAACCATGCAGTTTTTAATGGAATAAGAATACTCTACTTTTTAATTGGCCCAATAGTGTCCCAAGACTATAGTTAAATAAACTGAAAGAAGTGAAAGTCCCCTCTGCCATTTCTTGGAAAATTAAGTTGGGCTTATGGAGAGCAGAATGAAACAGAGTCCCTCGTTGTCTCTGTTGAGACCATTTGTTTCTTTATTGAGATATTCTAAGTGTGGAAAAAGTCAGCTCGAGGGCTTTATAATCTTTTTCACTGCACTTGCAATTAATTTTTCAGCACCATTCCTCCTTAAGCAAAAGATGGCTACAGATTGTTCTTTTAGCCACGGCAATGGGTGATGCCACCACTGCCCTGTCTGCTTTTATTTTACTGTGTAGTGCACATTCACTTCTGCAGTTGATAATAATCAATAACACTAAATGAACACAAGACATGCTGGAAGATGAGCGGTCCCAAGGTATCTCTGCCCCTCTGCAGAACTGCTGGTTCGACTGAACGCAGAAAATCTGAAGGGAATTTTACCAAAGAGGGAACACTGCTGGCAGGCCGCGATGTAATTATCCCATTAAACCAGAGCAACATCTGCATTATCTGTGCATGTGCAGAATGGAAGGGAACATTATGTTCTCTAATCCTGTCTGCGAGCATTATGAAGTGAAAAGGATAACATTTTACCAAATCTGTGTTTTAACATGATAGGTTACACTTAATTACCTTTTAATTACCTTCCTTCGCTGGATTCTCTGCAAAGGACCCTGCCTCTAGCCCTCATCACAGAGCTTTTCTTGCCTTAGGGTTGTCTGTGCCAAGTTTTATCTTTGAGTTTACCATGAAAAGATGGTCCTACCGTGTTTCGAAGGCCATTATTGCCATTCTTTTCCTTTAGTGTGTGAGGAATATTAATTTCATATAGAAATGACACGTTGTAGCATTCACAAGTATGTGTTCTGCATTTAGTTGCAAAGAGCAAACTCATTAGACTATGTTTTATGAATATCAAGTAACTCTGCATGGCAGAAGCCACACAGGAGCAAGAGGAGATTATTCCAGCCTTCTGACTGCTTGCAGCGTAAGCCAGGAGAGCGTATTGGCTTAAATAATGTAGATTTCTTTTTTCCTCTTTACCCCTGAGGGAGTCTGATTTCCTGATCACCTATCTAGCCATATGCCGTAGCTCTTGCCAGGAACTCCCAGCAGTGTCACTGCCAGCTAAAATTACTTGTTTTCTGAGAACTGAATTATGTTGAGAATTGTCTTAAATTGCCGCACTGGCAACATCACAAAGTTTTGTGTACACACACACGAAAAAAAAGATATGTAAAAGCAGCCTTACTTTGAAATTCAGCTTAGAAACTGCTTCGAGCGTTGAATTTGATCCAGACACGGAGAGGTGTCCTACACCTGCTCGGGCGCATCACTCCCGCTTTGTTCTCTTTCCAGTGCTTTTCTCAGCTTCTTTGTACTCTGGCTAGTACGGCACAATGTTGATACATACAAATTAAATGCTTACAAAGCAAGCACCTTGTCTGCTCCTGTTTTGTACCGGTTAGAGCGAAGACCTGGTATAGCTAGTAAAAACTTCTGATATGTTGTGGTAACTGTGCTGCTTTTCTTGCTTCTTCCAACAGGATGGAACTGAAATACGGATACACATCGACTAAGGAGCTGGAATAAGACCGAGTCCTGCTCTGTGATACTGATATACCTGGACCATGAACTTACTGTTTGGCTTCATGCTTTAGGAACCTTTGTAGTAACTGTGTGAAGCTGTTGGGAATCATGGCATTCTCTCCATGGAAGCTGTCCTCTCAGAAACTTGGCTTTTTTCTGGTGACTTTCGGTTTCATTTGGGGAATGATGCTTCTGCATTTTACTATTCAGCAGCAAACACAACACGAAAGCAGTTCAGTCCTGCGTGAGCAAATTTTGGATCTCAGCAAAAGATATATCAAAGCATTAGCTGAAGAAAATAAAAATGTGGTTGACGGGCCTTACGTTGGGACGGTGACGGCATACGGTGAGTGTGTGCTCCACATTAAACAATAGTCTGCTTCGAGTTTGTTTCTAAGCTGCCCAAATGTTTTACTTCATATTGTTGCTGAATTGCCAGTACTTTGCATTGTGGATTTTCTGCACAGATGGAGAAAAGAGTCTTCACTTGTAACTATGAAATGGGTTAAATTCTACGTTTACAGTCACTTGGAAATCAGGTTGTCTGCTGATTTTACTACATCTGTCTAGTAGCTATATCGAGTATGCCTCAGGTTATTTGTTAGAACTTTATTTAAAAAAAACACAACTCTTTTTCTGTTCTTGAGAAACTTTTCAGTTTGTGTCAGTGATCTAAAATTCTTTGTGGAAGAAGAACTTGCTTTACTGATAAAGTGGAGACCCGTTTTGTTTATTTCTTCTTCTTTCCCATTTCACGTCTTTGTTCAGTCAATTTACTTAATGTTTAAGTTTGTTTATCTGGCATGAACTTAAATAAAGCTTAAATATATCATATTTGCCTCAGGGTAGAGAACTCTTCTTGAGAGTTTCAGTCCTTTGTTTGGCAGTACATTTTAATGCTTACTCTCTTACATTTCACGTAACATGAGAGTTAAGTTTGTGTGCATGTGTGAGACAAAGCATGCAGAAAAGAACAAAGCAGATTACCAGAAAATATTATGAAAATAAAAACATAATCCAGTTTCAGGTAAGATGTGGCCCCTTTTCAGTCTGATAAGATCATGTCATATTCCTTACTTGTTCAGGATTTTTTTAAACTCACTTTCTTTCCTACTTACCTATGCACTTTCAGGCTATCTGGAAAGTTAATGGTTAATTAGTTATCGACATTTGTTGCATAGAACCATAGAATGTTAGGGGTTGGAAGGGACCTCTAAGAGATCGAGTCCAACCCCCCTGCCAAAGCAGGATCACCCAGGGCAGGCCACACAGAAACAGATCCAGGTGGGTTTTGATAGTCTCTAGAGAAGGAGACTCCACAGCCTCCCTGGGCAGCCTGTTCCAGTGCTCCGTCACCCTCGCAGTAAAAAAGTTCTTCCTCATGTTGAGGTGGAAACTTCTATGCTGAAGTTTATACCCATTTTTCCTTGTCCTGTTGCTGGGCACTACAGAAAAGAGATTGACTCCTTCCATTTGACACCCACCCCTCAGATATTTATAGACATTAATAAGGTCCCTTCTCAGTCTTCTCCTCTCAAGACTGAACAGCCCCAGTTCCTTCAGTCTTTCTTCATAAGGGAGATGCTCAAGTCCCTTAATCATCCTCGTAGCTCTCTGTTGGACTCTTTCCAGTAAATCCCTGTCTCTCTTAAATTGGGGAGCCCAAAACTGGACACAGTATTCCAGATGTGGTCTAAGGCAGAGTAGAGGGGGAGGAGAACCTCCTTGTTTTCTTAATGCACCCCAGGATGCTATTGGCCTTCCTGGCCACAAGGTCACATTGCTGTGCCATGGATAACTTGCTACCCACTAGGGCTCCAAGGTCTTTCTCCGTGGTGCTGCCTTCCAGCAGGGCAACCCCTAACCTGTACTGGTGCCTGGTGTTATTCCTCTCCAGATGCCCAGGTTCACCTCTGCCCAGCTCTCCAGCCTGTCCAGATCATGCCGGATAGCAGCACAGCCTTCTGGTGTATCAAGCCACCCCTCCCAGTTTCGTATCATCATTTCCTTTCATAGTTGCCTTAATACTCAGCTCTGAAGAAATTGTATAGATGGTTTGTGGTAGGCTTAGACAAAGAATAAAGATTAGGATGCAACAGATAATAGATGCACCTTTTTCTCTAGTTTTCTCTTAATAGTCTTCACCTTTTGGAGCATGTAATGAAAATATCCTGCTGGGAGATTGGCTCCATGTCTTGTTTCTGTTACCACTCTTTCCCTCTGAAAAACCAATTTTTGAGTATGTGTGAAGGTGCTTGCTTAGAAGGCTGAGATTATCTCAAACATAGCTAACAATGACATTGCTTTGTTGCTTAAAGAACAAGCCCCCCTTATTCTGTAACTTCTACTGATTTGTGACTGCATGTTGAGCTATACTGATACTGTAATCTTGCAAAGCAACACAAGCTGAAGTAGAGTGGTACTAGATCAGTGTTGGAGGTCCCTACAGAATTGTGTATGTAGGCTTAACCCAAAAGCCTGTCTGCTATATAGCCATCCTTCCATTATTTGTAATGCTGCTTGATGTGAGGTGAATTGAACAAGAAACAAAAAATCCAAACTACGTGTCTCCAGAAATTGAAAGGTAACTGCATTAATATGGGTACTAGCTGGGTCTGAGGGTACAGGAACTTGAGCTAAGATCCTCCTGCAGCTTATTGCCTGTGGCATTCAATTGATGGGCCAAATCCTGCCGAGGAATAAGTTGATATACTGCCAAATAGTGGCCAAGTTCCCTAGGAGAAGTTAAACTGCATTTGGAAGTGAGTGAAGTAACTTTATAACGCTTCTGTGAAGGTAAAGCAAAGTTTGGGGTAGAAATTTCAAGTTCCATGGCTAAGAAGAATTTTAAATATAAGGACAAGTTTGGACAGATGTTTTCAACTAAGGATGCAAAATCATGGTAATGTATTTAAAACTGTAGTGCTGTGGTGAATGACTAACACCATATTAGATAATACTTTTTGAAACTGAGTTAAAGTAATGGCTTAATAAATGGTCTTTATGATCTGTGTAGGTCTTTATGATCTGTGTAGGCCTTTCTGTGTCCGATGGTCTTTCTTCATTGCTTCCTGAACATGTTTAACTTCTTTTTTTCCTGTGTGTTTTCCTCTTTCTGTAGTATGATTTTGTTCAGGTTAAATCCCTGCTCCACTCTTTTCTTCTGCACACTATACCGTTGTGTGACTTAAAATACTCCAGATCTTTAGTGCTTAAGATTCCATCTTCTGTTCTTCAAAGGACAAAGAAAAACACACAGTTATAAAGAAAAATATCTTCTTTATGGCTCTATGGAATAAATACAACTCTCCTTTTATTTGGGAAAAAGAATCATAAGCTTTCTAAAACTAATAGCCTTCTCTTATTTACTCTCTCATTTGCACACGAATTGAGCTAGTCATGGGAAAAAAATAAAAGGGAGCACAAAATAACTGTGGCAAAAATAACACAGCTCATGTAGGGGCAGGGGAATCTCTTCAGATGTATGGAGAAATTTTCTATTGCAGATCAGAAAGTTATTTGATTCTAAAGTTGTGGAAAGCAGAAAAGGTGTTGTGCATACACACATGTAATTATTTTATATAATTAAATGGGAAAATAATGTAAATTCATCATGCCAAATTCTTTAATCCTGAGACAAGGGTAAATGAACAAAGAACAATACTTTCTTTCATCTTCTTTGGCTTGTTGCCACTATAATTATACAGTTTAGTCTCATAGTGGTCTATTTTTCCCCTTTTGCCCACGGTTCTTTTAGCTTGCCCAACTGTCTGTGCTGCTTTCAAGAAATGTGAACAAAAGAAAAGGGAAAGAAAAAGTATGGGAGAACTCTTTCTGGGTTGTCATTTGATATGCAAATTCCTGTTATTGTTTGTTGCTTTCCACTGGAAGTGCTGTGTCAGACCAAGTAGGTAGAGTCAATCACCAACAGACTGAAGAAAAGAAACAGGTGATTTATGGTGTTCTGTATATATGACCAAAAAAAGGCAGAACTTTATTTATTTTTTTTTTATTTTTTTGGCAGTGCAGAACCTGTTTGTGGGGAAGGAGATGCAGGAGAAAGTTGATGTACTGGCTCAAAACTGTCCTTTCTGGGAAGGGGAATTTTGATTCCAAGTAACTGAGCTTTTAACTGATAGTGCTTGAATATGGATTTAGGTTTAGATTAATTATTGTTTATGCAGCTTCTTATTAGTTAAGCTATTCCAAAGCATATTTGGGGTTTTTTTGTGTGTTCCCAGGTCTGTACCCATAAAGGCACACACTTAACCCTGAATATAGGATATATATATGAGTTGCAGAGTGGTGTATAAAGTAGACAGGAAGACATGTTCCACCTCCAGGGAAACTTGTAACTGAGGCTGAATGAAGTAGGGAATGTTAGGGCAGAGAACTGCTAATGACAAAGATTTGCACTGAGCAAGTGTCTATATATATTCTAGTCTCATTCTTGTATCTATTTTTTGATTCTGTCTGACAGTGTGCATTGCGTTATTAAGCAATTTAACTTTTCATTTTGCTTTGTAGATTTGAAGAAGACACTTGCTGTCCTGTTGGATAATATCTTGCAGCGCATTGGGAAGCTGGAGTCCAAGGTGGAAAATCTTGTACTTAATGGAACAGGAGCAAACTCTACCAACAATACTACCACTCCTGCTCCCAGCTTAGGAGCAGCTGAAAAGCTTAATGTAGCAGGTGGGTGTGACAATTCTTTAAGATATTTATGGGCTGTTTAATCTGTCTTTTTCTCTTTTGACCACAACACTGTTTTTCAGTGTTTGGAATGTCATAAGAAACAAAACTCAAAGTCTAGCCTGTGTCAGTGGAAATCTTCAGTCCAGTGGCTCATAGTAGATGTTTTGTGCTTTAAATGGTTGCACCTTTGAGTGATCAAACAGAAGCTAAGCCTAATTACTCAGGTTGGTATGAATCCACTCTGCATTTCTACCATATATCCTTCATTGGTTATTCTCTGAAAGAAAACATTTCTTAGGTTTGTTACTGGTTATGATTTTAAAATGTCCTTCCCTGTTCTGCTTAATAGCTCTTATGATTTGATACACAGAGATGACCTACTTGGTGCCTTCAGCTTAAATATATATATGTTTTAAAAAGTCACTTGAAGTAATTAATTTTGTCTTCAGTGAATGGACTGTTTGCTACCCTTAAAACTTCTCAAAGCATTTGAGTCATCCTGTGGTGGTAGAATGCCTTACTGGCCTCTTCACCTGAACATCTCGGTTCCTTTAGTGTTCCCAGCTGTGAATGTGGTTGGTACACTGAATTAAACTTGCTGTTTATACTGCTTTGTCCATTGCCCTGCATTTTGCCCTACCAACAGGTCTAAACAGCCAAGTCTTGACCAACAGAAGGTCTGAATCCACCCTGCTAATGATCTTTGCAGTCCCCAAAAGGGTCCAGAGCAGAATCATTAGGGCAACTTGGTCAATAGATTGGTAGCTGTTTTCCTGAGTCTTGCCTGTGCTGGGGTTTACAGTAAAAATAAATACTTCTGTTGACAGGGTGTCACCTTCTTAAATTTTTCAAAACAGATGCTACCTTTGGTAGGGTAATGCCACTGAAAGGAAGTCTGGGAGAGCAGAAGTAGGAGTGATTACCCGAGCACAGCGTACCAGCAGAGCTGCTGCTCTGTTCTAACTGCTTTTTTCTCTACCAGGATGTTAAAGGCACGTTATCTGTTGGTGACACAGACCTTTGTGTTTCTCTTGCCACATCGTAAAACTATGGTTATAGGTGTTTACAGCATCCCTTTGCACATGTGATTTACTACTGTTTGCCTTGTGGCACCTTTTTTGGTTTCCTCTTGCCTGTGTCTCTTGTCTTGGTTAGACTGAAGGCAGATTAGAATCAAGTCATCAAAGAAGTCTGGCACCTGCAGGCTGCTAACAGGGTGAACCATGTTGCTACCATAAGGGATAAAACACAAGATCTTCATTGGAAACCTTCCACTTCAATGAAAAGTGAGCTAGTACAGTATTGTTACAGGTTTTGGTCTATATATGAAATGAAAATCTGCCCTGTGTATTTTCTTTTTGTAGCTAGACAAAAGAGAGACTTGATGCCGTTATTTCAATAGATTGGCAGATAATTGCAAGAAGCGCACTCATGTTGTTGCTTATACTTTTATAGACAAAGAATCATTGTTCTTACCTGACTGGGAAACATCTCTCATCAGTTCTTAGGGTGAATTGAATTTTGTTTGTTATTCTTGGAGTTTGCTAGATTCACAATTTTAGTGCTCACAAACAACATGTAAGGAGCTTGGTAGTTTTCAGTTTGCAGTGTTTATGTGGCTTTTTGCTGCCTGAGGCTCGCTCTGTGGCAAAGAACACTATTTGTCTCATAAGAGCTTCATTTTTTTACCTTTTGAATCCTAGAATGGTTTTGGTTAGAAGGGGCCTTAAAGATCATCTAGTTCCAACCTCCCTGCCATGGGCAGGGACACCTCCCACTAGAGCAGGTTGCTCAAGGCCCTGTCCAACCTGGCCTTGAACACTTCCAGGGAGGGGGCACCCATAGCTTCTCTGGGTAATCTGTTCTGGTGTCTCACCACCCTCACTGTAAAGAATTTCTTCCTAATATCTAGTCTAAATCTGTCCTCATCCAGCTTAAAGCCTGTACCCCTCATTCTATCACCACAAGCCCTTTTAAAAAGAAATTCTTCCCCATCTTTCTTGTAGTTTCCCTTCAGGTACTGGGTTGACTCTTGGTACAACTAACTTTAAACATCTGAAGCAACTGTATTAAACAGCAACAGAAAAACCTTCAGGAAACAGTTTGATTAACGTATTGTTCTGATGCTTGTTTGGATAGTGCTGCTGTTCTGGAGATACCAGTGGATAGAATAGAGTTTGAAGCTAATCCTTGTGTTAAAGTGCCTGCTATTCATCCATTTGAAGCAATCAGTGGAAATTCATCTGATTAGGGGCAACCAAAAGGAAATAAAAAGCTTGTTTCTACTTCTCTTCTTCATAGCAGTTTCCTGACAGTAGCAAACTCTGGAAGCCATATGATTCCACTAAAATCATAATATAAATATCTTCTCTGTTAGGAAGGAATTGTTCAGAAAATAACCCAGGTGAGTAAACACTGTGATTACAATACCAGCTACATTGTTGGGTTTGTCTGTAATATTTCAACAGCATCTGTTTTTATTGTACTAGAGCAATTGAGGTAATCTGAAAATTGTTGCAGGGAAGGCATTTAGTTACCCAACAATTTGTCATTTTACTGGAGCAGAAACATATATCTACACAAATACAAGTGATCCTTCCATTGTTTTCTTTACAATACTTTATTCAGCTGTTATGCTATGAAGTGATCACAGAAAGCAAACATCATAGGATTACCATTTCTCTCTTTATAATCTGTAATATTTTAATGCTGACTTCAGACAAATTCAGGTTAGCTATTGGTAGTAATTTTACTCTGGGCAACCATAGTGTGTATGGAGATCCTAACAACATCATGTTCAATATTTTTAGTAAATTTTTTTAAGATACTTCTTGAGTTTCTTTTGTTGCAAATCTTTTTTGTCTCCGAGTTGCTGCTTAAAACTCTGAAGTCAATTAAGCATTTTATAGCCTCATTCATCAGTGTGACAGAGCAGTGTCATTAGCAGACTTTCCTAGAAGAGTCCTGCTTCCAGTGGAGCTACTTCATGCATTTGCTATTTTTGGACTGGTCTGTCACAGTGCACTCAGACCTGATCCCAGAATCTGTATAACTGTGCCCCGTTACCTATGGAAAGCCTTTCTGAAACAAATGAATCTTCATGCAGGCTTAAGATGCACCTCAGAATCTATTGACACTGCTTGTAAACCTTGGTAGGAAATAATGGAGTCACTAATCATCCTGAAATCTGTGCTTTGTCCTCACTGACCTTGTGTAAAGTTTACTGTGTGTTGTATACAACCAGAGTAGATACAAGTGATAAAATAAGGCAGAATAGAATGACAGGGTGGTGATTATACTGTAAATATTTGCCCTCATTGATGATTATGAATGGACACAAACTCAAGAGCAAAATACTGTGTTTTTCTTAAAATTTTAGACTTGAGTAGTATGGCAGGCTAGACTTGTCAATTTGAATGTGCTGTGAGCTTTCCTCCATTGTGTATTTTAAGTGTTAGTAACACTTCCATGGAAAAAAATGTAGTGCTCTTTTATTTGCAAACTGGGAAGAACAGAGGTGATGATTATGATTTGTCAACATTTCTCCTTACAAAGCCTTTCTGCAAGTAGAATTTTCTTTTCTTAGGTACATTTCTGTATTCAGAGAGCAGTCCCTAAGAACAGTATCCATATGCTATGGGTAGAGGATCGTGATAATGCAAGAATCTTGCAATCTTAGACTTGTTTGGCTTGGAACAGACCTTAAAGATCATATAGTTTCAACCCTTCTGCTATGGACAGGGACACTTTCCACCTTCCAGGTTTCCCAAAGCCTCGTGCAACCTGGCCTTGAACACTTCCACTCATGGGACATACACATGTTCCAGTGTTTCAGCTCCCTTATGGTGAAGAACTTCTTCGTTATATCTAACACAAAAAAGCAGTGTTCAACGAGACAGAATGTTTTCTTGACTGAAGAAAGTGTTAGACATTGTGAGCCAAAAAGTGTGGGAAGCTCCAGACATAAGCATTGAAACAGGAGGAGGTGTAACCTGAATTGTAATACTTTAAATAATCCATCATTAACTGCTTCATGGAGAAATGAGCAACACCTTCTCTTAAAGAGCCTACCAGCAAAGGACAGAGGAGAGACTGACATGGGCAAGGAACTGTTCAGCAGTTTGGAAAAAATACCGGCTTAGGTTTATTAATCCAGCCAAAGGTTGAACAATCTCTGGCCAAACAGTAGCCATCATGCCTATTTATGCATTGGAACAGCCTAATACAAACGTTTGTGTCTTCCTAAAATTAGTTTTGATCAATTTTTAGCCTTTGCTTTGAACACTGTAGTCTAAACAAGAAGTTTATGTGAGAGGTGTGGCTTGGTGCATAGCCTGTGGCTTTTTCTTTCAGTACAGTAGCTTCTTGAACCCTGAGATATGCTGGTATTTGTAGATTATGTAGCATAAGTAAAACATATTCTTTGACCAAGGTTTATCACTATACTTTGGGCAGATGTCCAAACATCTTAAGAACATGACTCAGTGTTTAAAAGGTAGGGACTGTGTGGAAATGATAAACAAGTGTAAAGAATATCAATCTGGTTTTCACTCGTTGGCAATAAGAATGTGGTAACAGTTTGTAGGAAGAAATTTTGAGGGTTTAACATGTACTGTAACTCAGCTATCTCTGAGGTAGGTGAACTCAAGCATTTATTTGATACATTTTTTGAGTTCCCATTTAGACACCAGAAATCACTTTCTTCAGCCTCTCAGACAACTAGCTTTGCTAATTTATATGTAGGCTGTACTGTGTATTCATATCCTTAGTGTGTTTAGGGTTGGTGTTTGTAATGTAGTGCTACACCTGCTTGCTTCCTCTGAAGTAAGTTTTACAGAATCCTTCATTAAGGGAAGCCCAAGAGCAAAACATCTTCTCTTTTGGATTCTGTTGTGAAAGGCTAGTAGAGAATGAGCTCTTAGTATCACAGATATCTTTAATCCTAATCCAGAAGGAGTTGAGGATGTGATCTCTGCTAGGGAGTGAGGCTGCATAGATTATGTTAAACAGCAAAGCACCTTGGATAGCTTGAGTGGCAGGTTAGCTGTTAATTTTTTGTTTCTTTTCTTCTTCAGATCCACATGTAAAACCATAAGCATACTTTCCTTTTACTTCTGTTCTCAAAACCATCATACAATCTGGTTGTTTTGATACTGATAATTTTCAGCTGCTTTTTCAGAACCTCCATTCCATTTAGGAAAGCACGACTTGTTAATAAAGATGCTTATGAGGCTTCAGCCCATTGGTTTCAGAATCAATAAAGTCCTCTTTCCTTATCTTTCTCTACTCATCTTTATCCAAACTGTATATGAAAAGCTTTTAAGATATTTGGGTAGCTGTCCTTTCTACGTTTGTGGGAAGTAATGTATTCCCATACACACGAGAAAGTATTCATCTAAACCTTGGGTGCCTAGCAGATAAGAGGTTTTGTCAGCCTTTAGAACAGGAAGCTTTGAGGCACTGCCACAAATAACACCCTAGGTAAATTTCAATTTGCTGCTTTGGAGATGATTAAACATAAATGGGAAAACAGGAAACTGTGCCACTTTCAAGCAGAGCTTCTCTAAATTGCTGCTTCTGTTGGAGCTGAATCCTTGGTTCCATGTGACAGGCACAAGATAAGTTTGGTAGAGGCAACTTGGCTTTTAACAGTTGTGCTTTTGTAAGGTAACTGTGAAAGAAATCCTTGATTTTTTTGTGAGACAGTGTTGCACTAAGTATATTTCATCAGATAGAGCAATCTGCTTGCACAAACATGATCAAAGAATCTGTCCTGTTTTGCTTCATGTGATTATTTTTTTTTGGTGGATTTGGTTTGGGCTTTGCTTTGGGGTGTTTTGGCTGGTTTGTTTTCCTTTCTCTTCTAAATTGTGAACTCTTCCTGTGTTCTGGCAAACTACGGGAAAAACTTGATTCAAGCAAACTAAAACTGTTTCAATTCCTCAGGCTTTAAAACACTACTAAATAATAGTGGTGTTAATTCTGAATATGCATGTTGCAAATCAAGTTTTTAAAAAGAAAACTGAGTTTCTTTCAAGCACGGGCCAAGGTGCTCAGAGGCCATTGTCATCACTCTTTACCGTGCTCCTTCAGTGAAAAGATGTATTGATGGTAAGTGTAATCACCTAACATAGCATAACTGCAGCGAAAACGGTGCCAGAATGGTTGTTTACAAAATGTTCTCTTGCCTTGAAAAGTGTCACTTGTGAAGATTTTAATTGTGTGTCTTTGATCCTACAAAAATGAGCAAGTGAAGGTTCACGTCAAATCCTCCTCCACACCCCCACTGCACATAGCTGGTGCTTGGAGATCTCTTTCTAAGACTAAGAACAGTTAAGTATCAGGTTGCTGTACGTCTCACTGCTCAGTGAGGGAGAATATTTTTGGTGTTATCTGTTCAAAGTTTCCATAGTTTTTCTGCCTTATGCATTAATTTTTTCTACCGTATTGGCTGTTGAGCTCTCTCTTAACAACTTCAGTGTTAACATCTTTAAAGTCACTCATTAGGATGCAGCCTTCAGTACTTACTTGTCATTTAAGACAGGGTGGCTTGGATGCCTGTCAGGTATCTGGCATCCTTCGTGAATATGTAGTAAGGCAGGCTGACAAGTCAGCTTTGGAAAAGCTTCAAGCAGGCTTGCTTTTTCTTTTTTAACGTTACTATGGCAATAAGGACATTTGTTGTGGTGTTTCCATATCCCTCTTCCTAAAAACCTGGGGCTGACACACTGAAGGTGGGGAGGAAGACTCAGGTGCCTTCATGATCAGTTGATCTGTTTCCATGACTCTCTTTCCAATGAACTTTGCTACACGTTCACATCCTTGTTAGCTTTAGCAGTCTGTAACAGCAGTTCACCTTATAGTTCTGTACTTAAAGACACAAACTAGATTAAAAAAGGCTAAGATATGCTTATTATTCTGAACTTCCAGAGTTGTCTTCCTCTCTTAAGAGACCACGGTAGGCTTTTCTTCAGTTAACATAGTACATACAATGTTCTGTATGGTCATGCCTTAAAAACCAAACCAGTTGTCCCCACAGTGTCGGTGGGTACCAGATGGAATAGGATGTGAGCTGTACTGGCTCTAATAGCCAAGATAACCACTTTCCCATGGCAGTGCTTTTGCTTTGACTCGTATTTACTGTGCCTTATTCATTGTATTCTTTTTCCATGCTATATAATATCAAGCAGTTTTTCCTATTTTGCTGTCCATTTGCTTTCCCCAGAAGCAGTAGGGTGGAGCTGGGGAGAACTGTGTTTTCAAGGCTCGCTGTTGCAGCACAGTGTAATAATGACTGTGTGGAGGACCACACGTGAGGATTTTCCACTGCAGTCCTAAGCTGTATTAGTAATGCTGAAGGGGGCTGTTAGTGGTCCCCAGGGCTGCATTTTGATTAACCACTTGGCTACTACTTGAATTTTCCTAACACTGCATTGATTTCAGTAGCATTAATGGAATGCAGCAGCACAGCTGGTGTGAGGATGGACTAGCTATAGAAAAGTTAATTTTCTTTAAATCATACCAATGCTTTGCTCCTGAAGTTTCTAAAATGTTAGTAGAAAGCATTTTGTGCTTTGCATTTAAAATCCTGAAACCTTTAGCGTGTTTCACTGAACATGTTGATAGTGCTTTCAGCTCACACTGTAAGTTCTCTCTTTAAATAAGTCATACTAGCTGGAGATGAAAAATGTGAATTAAATTGAGAATGTATTAGCGGGAGAAGAGAGAGGGGGGGACCTTACCCAAACTAAACCAGCCTTACCTACAGCACTGTGTCTAACCATAGATACCAGATTGCAGAACTGCAATAGAAACGACAGATTTCCTTGAATTAAAGTAAGAATAGTACTTTTATTTAGTGATCAAAATCTGAAAGAGAACAAATAGAGATAAAATTGGTGAATAGACTTGATCTGATACTATTCTGTCCTTTTAATACTAAGGAGTTTCCTGATTTTATGAGATCCAATGGGAAACACTGTGAGTTGAGCTATTATCTGTTCCATATGTTATCAAAAGATATTCCAATATGCTTTTTTTGCAGTAGTCTAAAAAAAAAAAATCTGTGTTTTAGCCTCAAGGTTCCCAAGCATATAAACTTTTGTGTCACGTTAAATTCTTAAGATATTTCCATTCTCTGAAGAATGAAGAGTTGGTCCTTAGCAGACTAGGTAGGCTGCTGCCACTGTCACAGTTTGCAATGTCAGCACTCTGGTGGCTTTTTCATTTGCTTTAACTAATATTGCTCTTGTGGAACTTTCATGACAAATGTAATAGTTATCAAGCAGCAATCACTGCTGAGTAACTAATTATAATGGTTATTCATCTTACTTAGAGGATTATTTCCAGACTTCCTAGCTGTCTGGCGGAGAAAAATTGAAGCAGAATTTTTTTGCTAGCACATTATTTGAAGGATGTGCAATGTAGGAAAGCAACAAACTATGTATATAGCGCTCACTAGTGCTTGTTTTTACTGCTTTGTTAAAGAGTAACTAGGAAACAAACAAAATATCAATTTCTTATCATGGATTGTGCTTTTAACAACACAATTCTCTCTTGGATGTTGTTGACCTTCACTAAAGCAAACAAAACCTGTAGATGTGAAAATTAATTGAAAGATATGATAAAGACCTCCACCTGTGAACTGGTAGAGAGAGCAGTGTCAAAGGCATGGGACTATCATTGCAAGATAAAGAGCAACAAAGAGAAGTGTCTGTTCCAGTGCAAGGTTAGGTGACTTAGCTTAAATCTGCCAAGTCATTCATGCTAATGTGCCAGACTTTGCACTAGAATACCCGATGATTGTTCACAACTTCAGCTTCACCTGCTGTGCACCAACGAGCTCTGATGGAGGGCTGTCTATCTTTAAACAGCCACAGACATTTGCAAAGGGAACATATGGTTCCCTTCTAAACATGGGGATGGAGGTTGTTAGTTATATACTGAATACCCCAGGACCTCACATTGTATTTAAAGAGATTTTTTTGTATCTAGAGTTGCTTGGTGGTGTGTCAGTATTTTCCATTCTTACCAGGATAATCTGTATGTAACAACTGTGTGCTCTTAGGTTTATAATAGATGAGATAAGCTGTGCATGACTTCAAAAATATGTGTCTGTAGAATAGGAATTAATATCATGGCTCTCACAAAGCTTAAGAGAAAAAAGTGTGTATTAATTGTTGTTGGGTTTTTTGTACTGACTTGACAGTTGCTGTATTTCTGACTTTTTTGGGTTGTAAGTTCTGAATTTTGTCTGGGAAAAGAGATCTCAGAACTTGCATTTTAAATTACATAAATCCTAATTAAGGATAAAAGTCTTTGTGGTTTCTCAAATACTATTTTCTGATAAAAGTGACTTTAATGTGTGGGTTTATAATATATTTTTCCCCTTCAGGAAAGAACTATCCAATATAAATTTGGTAACAGCATAATACTTATATCCAGACCTTTTTAAGAAGGATCTTCATAAGATATTACAGTTTGGGTTTCTTCATCATCTCCAAATGCTGTAAAACTGTAAAGTCTTGACTTTTATTTTAATACTTACTTTTCTTGTTTTGGAAGACCAGTGTCATCATTTAACCCCAGCTGGCAACTAAGCCCCACCCAGCCACTCATCCACTTCCCCTGTAGTGGAATTGGAGAGAGAATCAGAAGAGTCCCAGTGAGACAGCTCGTGGGCTGAGATAAAGGCAGTTTAATAGGTAAAGCAAAAGCTGTGCACGCAAGCAAAGCAAACCAAGGAATTCAGTGACCACTTCCCATGGGCAGGCAGGTGTTCAGCCAGCTCCAGGAAAGCTGGGCTCCATCACATGTGGTGGCTCTTTGGGAAGACAAACACCATCATTCCAAGTGTCTTTCCTTTCCTTTTTCTTCCCCTGGCTTTGTCTGCTGAGCCTGACATCACACCGTGTGGAACAGCCCTTTGGTCAGTGGAGGGCAGCTGTCCCAGCTGTGTCCCCTCCCAGCTTCTTGTGCACCCCCAGCCCACTCGCTGGTGGGGTGGGGTTGAGGGACAGAAAAGGCCTTCACTCTGTGTAGCACTGCTTGGCCATAGCTAAAACATCCTTGAATTATCCACACACTTTCCAGCACAAATCCACAGCCCCACAGCAGCTACTGTGAAGGAAATTAACTCTCCCCAGTGAAAACCAGCACAGTCAGCATCCCCAGGGTTCCACTTGCTTTGTCTCCCTTGTCTTTGTGATCCATTCAAAAGTGTAAGTTGCTGGTGTCTGGTTGAGATTGGTCCCAACTGTCCATGGGAGACACAAGTTCTCTTTACCTCTGGATTCCTGTTTAAGGAGAGGCAGCTCCTCGTCAGCACGGGCGATTGCAGAGCGAGCGAGCTGGTGCGGCGGTGCGGGGCCACACTGAGCCAGGAGCACTGGCCATCCACTGCTGCTTCTGCTGGCCCAGCTGTGCATCGGGCTTTGAGGACAAGCTGGGCTGTTAATTCATAGCTATGAATTTATATATGAAGAGGCTGGTCAAAGCTTCCTTGACTTTAGGTATTTTAAAAGGGTATTTCTTATGTTGGTAACTATAGTTCAGAAGAGATGGTTTAGTAAGGGTGGGGAAGGGAGCCTTTTTGATGCTGACAGCCCATTAGTCTACTAGCTGTTATCCAGCAGGCTCTGGCACACCCTCCATGCCTGGTTAGTAGTACTGAGCAGCTGGAGGAGCAGAAATGTAATTCTTTTTACATGTTCTGATTATTAAGGAAGAAGAAAGTTGGGAAGCATGTTTCTCAACCTAGAAGTCACACTGACTATGGCTGAGAAGAAAAGGTACGGCTTCAGTGCAAGTAGTAGTTGACTAGAACCAGCAAAACTATTCACAAGTCTTTTGCCTTTAATTCTCAGGCATATGTGTGGAAACCAGTATGTTCTCATACTTACCCATATCTGTGGGCAGTGTGTGCTTTGGATAGCTCTCCTTGATGTAGGTGTGTCCAGTCTGATTACATCAGCTAGCTTCCTAGATGCAGACAGGAAGGAAGGATTGCTTGTCTAGGGAGAACAGAGGAATTGCTTTTCTCTATTGTTTCTCCTGTTCTTTCACATTCATTTCCTCTTGTATGCCTATATTGCTGCCCTTTGTTCTGCTCTGGATAATGCTGTATGTAAATTGTTTCAGGGGACAGTTTAAGCTTTACAGAATTGCCTTCACTATGTATGCTGTTACCTGATCAGTAGCTGTGAATGAAGCAAGTGAAAGTTGATCTGTGGGAAGATGGAGTAGGGAGCTGGTGAGCATATGAAGCATCTTCAGAGTCTGTAATGGTGTAAAAAAGATGTTACCATGTTTGAGGAAGGTAAATCCTAGGAGTGGTTACTGTTGCTGGCAAGGTGGGGGAAAGATGTCAGGTACTGTTGGAAATACTACTGGAGACACTAATGCCTCACTAAGCCTTTCATCATGGTTGGAGGTGAGAAAGGTGGGCATTAGTGTTCTGTGTTGCCTATACATAAAGATTATCCTGGAGAGATCAGAGTGCTGTTGGTATGTAAATCATCCCTGTGGAAGAGACAGAGTGGAAGAAGCCCTTGTGCAGCTGGCCAGAGGGGAGACCAGAAGCCTGAGAAAATCTGTAGCTTATGCTGACAGCTGTCTGGCTCTTGCTTCTCACTTCTTGGAATGGGCAAGAGCAGGGAGGGCTGGGCAGGCTGGCTTTCTGCTGGGAGAGTATCTGTGTGAAGCCTACGGCTGGGGCAGTACGTGACTGGGGGAAGGAGCTAATTTTTATTCTTGCAAGTAAGTCTTGCAAATAGAGGGATCCTATAAAACCTTGTGCACAATGAACAGTAGCAAAGATCACTGCCCACCTACAAAACACACTTGTGTGCAGAAAATGTGTCTACACGACAAAAGCAAACAGATACGGAGACTGCAGTTGTGTAGCTACCAAAAGTGAGGCCACTGTCTGTATTTTATGGTGTTTTCCCCATCCTTCCTCTCTTTGGCAGGCCACAAGATAGCCATTAAAATGCAATACAGTGTGATAGACTTGGCACACTAGGTATTTATGCTGTAAAATAAAGAATTACAGACTGTGCTTATGTATTACACTGTACTTGAGTATGGCACTTGTACCCTATGCTTATGTATTACCTGATTATTTCTGTACTTCGGAAGAAGTGAGGGTTTACTGGACTAACCTTCTGAAGTAGAAAGCCATCATATGATAGCATAGTTAGCTTGAGATAGAAGATATTTTTTGTTTCTGTAATTTTAAATGACAAAGTTTATGGATCCTTCATGTTGGCAAGCTATACCTTCCAATCAATAGAAAGGACAGAAGAGCAGCTGCAGCTTTTGAGTACTTTCCTACTTTTGACAAATAAGGAACAGAAGGAGTGACATTAAGTCTATGACTGTCTCGCAGAGAAAGACCATTTAGCCCAGAGGAAGCAATGCAAAGCCTGCATGTTGGGCTTTCTTACGTGGCTTCGCTGGGCTCTGCCAGCAGCACCTCCTGCAGTTGCAGGCCTTGGGGGGACTGTTGTTCTCACCTCTGCTTTGCTTCCTCTGTAGAGGCGAGCAAAAACTTCTTTGCAATTTCAAGTAATGCTTTTGGGCAAGAACTAATTTTAACTGATTTGATATCAGTGATCCAACCAAGAGTCAAGTGAATGGCAGTGCTGGCATGGTGATCGGTGAGTTGAGACAGAGGAAGGATACCCCATATGAATGCACTGTTACAGAGGAAAAGGTTATGTGTAAATGCGTATCAAATGCTATTAATATCTTCTCTTTAAGAGTTTAATAAGTGTTTCTGGCCTTTCTGAAAATTACTAATTACAATTGGTTGGTTCTATACATAGTAGCTATGGGGGTGGAAGCAAAAGACCTTTGAGCATGACAAGTGTAACTGTAATTGATAGGAAGACTTGTTTGATTGAATAGAATTGCCAAGACATAGAAAATTTTCAATCCTAAGTTCAGTTTGATGCTGAAAGTTGAACTTTCCTTGTGGTTGAACTGCATTTCTGAGTTATAGCATAGATTTCCAATGTCTTTTGTGTTTTAGGGAGATGTGAATTTGATATGCCTTATGAAAAGCTCTGTACTTACTTTATATTAAGGCTTATGACTTTGAAAAATAAAAAAAACCCACAAAACCGCAGCAGCAACAGCAACAAAAAAACACAGCAAGGAAGAAACCCCAAAACTAGAAAAAAATCCCTCGTGGTTTAGACCATAAAACTCCTCAGCTCTTCTAATGTCATTATATTGATTACTGAAAATACCATCATCTTAACAATGCCTTTCTTTAACAAGTCCAGAGGAGGCCACAAAGATGATCCAGGGGCTGAAGCACCTCTGCTATGAGAGAGCTGGGATTGTTCAGCTTGGAGAGGAAGAGATTCTGGGGGAACGTTATAACTGCCTTCCAGTACCTGAAGGGAACCTCCAGGAAGGCTGGAGATGGACTCTTCACAAGGGTGTCCAGCGATAGGACAGGGGGAAATGGTTTTAAACTGGGGGAGAATAGTTTTAGACTGGATCTCAGGAAGAAGATTTTCGGTACAAGGGTGTTGAGACTCTATAATAGATTGCCCAGAGAAGTTGTGGGTGCCCCCTCCCTGGAGGTGTTCAAGGCCAGGTTGGATGTGACCTTGAGCAACCTAGTCTAGTTGAGAGGTCACCCTGCCCATGGTGAGCAGGTTGGATTAGATGATCTCTGAGGTCATTCTAAGTCCCACTGTTACCTAGATATATGGACTGAATTTAGAACATGTTTTTTAATTGCTGATACCTGGATGCGTGCTTCATATGTTCTTTCTTAGAGCAGAAATCAGAGACACAGATGGCAGTGGTCTAGTCTGCAAGAATGCTGTAAGGATAAGAAGATGGGAGAGTATTTTCAAAGTGCTCGTTGATTTGAAATTACAAAGTCATCTTAAAAAGTACTTTGCTTCAGTGTTATTGTCATTGGCAGTACAGCTCAGTTTGTCAAATGACTGCTGCTGCAGAGACTGCCAAATAAGTGTCTCCTTCCTGCCATGATTTTTCTTTCCCCATCCCCTGCATTTTGCAATGCTTCACTCTCAAGTTTTATCTTTAAAATGAAGTATTTGCAAAAAAAATTAGAAAATATTTAGATAAATCAGGAGATAGTTTTTGTGTATCATACAGTGATCTAACTTTTGTCCACTGATCTTGCTGCTACTCTATTATAATGCTGCAGTCTTTTTTTTTTTCTTTCCCTCTGAGATCTCTAATTAGCATATTCTGGGTGAAGTTGTGCACTGTAACTGCCATAGCTTGAAGTGTTCCTAGGTTGATGGATGGCTGGCTTTAATGATCTTGATTCTTGCCCGTGGGAAAAGCCAGAAATGATGCAGGTATAATTTAGATAACTCTGGGATGAACTGCCTAAATGGGAAACCATACCCTCTGCTGCCTTTGGCATGAATCTCTCCACCATGATAGTTATTTTTCTTGTCTTAAAGGCCTGCATTAGAATGTTCTTCTAAATTCTTATAGTCTCATCCTGGAGTTGATGTGGTAATGTCCTTTAAAACTGCTCATTTTTTGCTTCACTGATGGGCTAGAAGTGTTGTTTTGCATTACACTCTTTAATGTGTTGCAAAAATCTGGAATGATAAAATATTCAAATAGGTAAAAAAGGAAAAAAATCCTTGGGAGACCACAGGAAATATTTCTCATGAGATGTGATGTAGTGCTACTTAGATCAAAAATTAGATCATATTGCAACGTTTATTAATTGGGTCATATATCTGATGCCAAGTTTTGGATCATGGATATGTGATAAAATAACAACAAAACTTGAAAAGCTAATTTTTATGTTTAAGAGCAATATATATCTTACAAATATTTGACAATCAGAAACAAATTGTTGCGATTTAGTAGTTTTAAGCACACTTTGATTAGGAAGATACTTTGCTTTTTATTATTCCCCATATGGATTAGCTTAATTTTTAAGTCTTCATAGACCAAGTTTTTGTAATTCAGCACTCTTACTGCAAGGCAGAGTTGAAATATTTGCAACCAATTTCTTCCGTAGTCAAAAAAAAAGCACACTGAGTTTTAATGTTATAACAAATCTTACACAGCAGGACTCTTCAGACAGTCTGGATTATGGATTCATGAAAATAAAAGGAAGGATTCATTAGGCTATCTGTCAGAACTATAAAATAAAATTCAATTATGGTCTGTATTTCTCTTCAGATCTCATAAATGGAGCCCAAGAACAGTGTGAATTGCCTCCTATGGATGGTTTTCCTCACTGTGAAGGGAAAATAAAGGTAAATGACCTGTTTTTAATCTTATTATGTGTGTTCTGTTAAAAGTTGAATGTAAGCTGTAAGAGGTCACTACTCAGACAATGGTGTAAAACTAAAGCAAGTGGGTCGAAAAAGAGGGCATTTAAAGTATGTGTCAGTCCCTGCAGCATTGCTCACCTCACGCCTTTAGTTCCACTGCTGCAGAGAAATAAAGGGGCACCCTATTAAGACAGGAATAAACCACCATATTATATTAAAATGACGTATTATTTAATAAAATGCCTTTTTGTTAGAATTCTTTCTTTTTATTCAGAAACTTTCTTCTCCTTTTTGAAAAGCTCCATTTTCTTCCCTGCTACAAGTTGTCTGGTGTTCCCCTACCCCAGGACTGAGAGTCTGTGTGTACCTCACTTAATCCAACCCTGTCTCTATTTCAGCAAGACATTTGTTTACACTTCTTTCCTCTCTTTGCCAACAGCTCTATCCAGTTTCTCTCTTTCCCTTTTCTGTTAAAAGCATTCTGCCTCTTTGGTTGGACTTTGGTTGGAAAAACAAAACAAATTGAAAGAAACCAATAAATCCAAACAACAAAAAAACCCCAAACCAAAACCCAACAAACTTGCAGAGATGGAAGATTTAGGGGTTTGATATTTTGTTGGTTTTGTTGGGGTTTTTTTGTTGTGGTTTTTTTTTTCCCTGAGATAGATTTCAAATGGATGGATGGTCTTTTAGTAGTGGAGGACAAAAGTAAAATTGCTAGACTCTTAATATCATTATCAAGTATTACAATTTATTTCTGAAAGTGAAGGCAAGTACTACTAAAGTATATGCAAAGTTTTGTTGCCTTTTTTTCTCTAAATAAAATTCTTAGACAATAGTATTTAAAAAACATAATCCTGAAGTTTTAAATCTTTGTTTTATGTTTTGATTCATTTTAACAAACGAGCTGCCTATTGATTATGTAATACATTATTTGAATATTAAAAGATGAATTGAAATTAATTACTTGCTTCTGCAGAAGTGTCAGGTTCTTGGCAGAATCAGGCAGATTTCAGTCATGGTAACTGAAATGACCTGTTAAATTCCAGAGCAAGTGTGACACTGGGGGACAATGTAGTCAGCTCCAGCCCCACCCATATGGCTAGATCCTGGGTAGAGTCTCCTTTTGATAGTTGTCTCTGCTCGCCTGGCTGCCAGGTTGTATAAACTGTGCACATCTGGTACGTAGTTCCTTCCCCAGCACAGCTGGATGCTGCAAAATACGAATAAAATCCCTTTCTTGCTATTTGTGATTTTTATCTGGTTGGATATAGTCTCTTGCAGCTTTTCCGTGTTGCTTCTGAGCTCAGTGTGAAATAGGATGGGGTTCTTATGTGGTACTTAAACCTAACAGACTGTGCTTTTGTTCTGTTACAGTGGATGAAAGATATGTGGCGATCAGATCCCTGTTATGCGAGTTACGGTGTAGACGGGTCCACGTGCTCCTTTTTTATTTACCTCAGTGAGGTCAGTAATCTTTTCATCTGCAGAAGGGGAACATCATAGTGCCTCCATATTTTGGGTAACTGTTTGCAAACTGTTTTCTTGTAAGAAATCATCACTTTCTTCAGAAAAATTCTATAAAGAGGAAGAAGCTATTAAAACAGAATTTTTATAAAGTATGTTGCTATTACTCTCAAATCCTCCAGGGGCTTTTAACCTGGAGAATTCTGGTGTTTATAACTGAAGTGATGTAAGCAACAACTCTCTAGGGACTCCACGCTAGGAATCTTGTTAAACCAAAGTGTACTCAGTCATACATCTTTGCCTCTGAATACTTTTTCTCTTGCTTTCTACTTAGCACCTGAGGTAGGAATAAGGAGGCATTTTAGGGGAGACATTTGGAAAGTGGAACTAGGTTGATCATGCATCCCTCTGAGCAGCATGGCCACTTTCTACTTGGAGTGTATTCATGAATTGTGAAGCCTGTTAATAGAAAACAAAAAAAAAACAACCCCAAAAGTCTCATTTCTGAGATATATTGGCTGAAGCTTTTGGGTGCCTATAGGAACCAAAGTCTGGTTTTGTACACAGCTAAGTGCCCTGGTGGTTTTTGTACAGACTTCCTGTTTCTTGTTTTACACTTGTTTTCCAGGAATGAATTTTGTTTAATTTTTATGAGCTCCAGTACTGGCTTATAGTGTGTGTGCCAGAAAATCAGGGGTATTTGATCACTTGGCTGCTTCTTCTTAGTAAAATTTTGATAACTTACAGCAACTGATCTTGGAAGTAGTATTGATACCTAGTGGCTTACTGCTTGTAAAGAGCTGCAAGAGCCGATGTGGATGCAGAATGGCAAACTTAACAGTAATTGGTAGTTTCTGCAGGATTGAAGGGGTGGGGTTGGGGTTTTAAATGACATATCTTAGATGAAAACAACAAGTCAGTTGTGATGTAATGTATATCGCTATTTATATAATATAGAATATATTCTGTATTTTTATATATTTATATAATATATAAGAGAATGTCTTATGTAGGTAACTCAGTTGTAATGAAAGCAGTTTTTGTTGTTTTACTCAGTTGACTGTCATTGAACTTTTGAGGGTGTTGCTGGAAGCAGCAGTAATAGTTAAATGCATATCCAAAAAGAAATAAAAAAGACTTGAGTTGAATCACGAATTTGACTCATTCCATTGCTAGTACAAAGTGTTGACTTGTTTATGGGCTGTAAAGCTGGGGAAGGAAAAGATACAGGATGACTATATTGTTTGTCCTGTTGTTTATCATAGAAGCTAGAGATGTGGTTTCATAATCATCTGAAGCTGATATAAGTTTCTGCTAAAAGGTGGTGTTTTAGCATCATCAGAGTTGCATTTTCACATTATTACTCTGTCAACCAGCAGGTGCTTCATGCTTTTAATGTAGCTGTAGAAAATTAAAGTACGTGTCAACCGAATGTGAGAATCTTACTTAAATGACACTTATTGTTTTGGATTTCTGTTAAGTCACAGTATTTTCTGTGAAAATCTTCCCTGATCATCAGTTTTGAAAACTCAGTTGATGCTGTTAGCTTCTTTTCATAATTGATCTTTCAGCTCGTCCTCATGGCAAAGTGCAAGCAGATTTACAAGTGCCAAATGGTTGTCTTTTCAAGGGTCTAGGGACATGAAATTTTTCTTCAAGCAGCAATATTGAATTTGGGCGACTTCTCATTTCATGATGGAACAACAGTACAATTAATCTATGTGTATATTTGGTAACTTCAGACAAAGGTCTTGTACTTTGTTTTTTAAGTGTTTTCCCATGACAGAATGTAAAACTAATATTGGGTGAGCATGCTATTAACCTTGAGTTTAAATTTGGCATTCTTAATCCTATGATTAATTCTATGATTAATGCCTAGCAGCAGAGGTTGAAAGCTTAAACGTTTGCAAATGCAAGCATGAAATGAAATTCTAGTAACACTACAATGATGTGGATTTATGAGGTGTGTTGGCTGCTAAGGATAACTTGGAAATGCTGTTGCGAGAGTAATTTGTCAAAGTGGACAGTGATGAAGAGTTGACAGTTTATAGTGTGGTTCACAGCTGAATGATAAATGTGTCTGCAGAGCTCTCAAGTCAAAACTGCTGATTTAAAATATTAAAATGTGTTAGGATACTGGAAGGATATTACTGTTAAGATTTATTTTATTTTTTTTTTTACTTTAAGGTTACAGTATATAGGAGAAGAACTGTTGTGTACACATGCTCTGTTTGAGAAGGCAATATATGCATCAAATTATGCATAACCTCGGTTTGAAAAGACAGATTATGCATCAAACTGGACATATGTCTCCTTTTACTCTTAAAATTGCCTCTTCTGTCTACTCTAACAAGCACCTGTGCTCTTTCATACCCTTTTGAGATCTATTTTTTCTTCTGAAGCAGTTCAGTTTGGGCATTATGTTACACTCATCTAACACTCCTTGTAATACAACTTTAAACTTGTGAACAAAGGAGCCCAAAATGCCACATTTTGTTGTGTCATATGGGTCAGAACCAGAGACACACTAAGTAACTTGCCCACAGTTTATGGTAAGGTTTAGAAACAAAGCATGGAATAAACTGCAGTCTTGGGGGTATCTGTTGTGTCCCTTTGTTATGTTTCAACCACATATATCTGCAAAATAGAAACAGCACAGTCAAAATCGAGGCTGCCCCAAGTCTTCTCTTCTGAAGAGGCAGCACAAGAGCAGGCTGCTTGACCAGAATGGGAGGTGAGTGTGGCAACAGAAGGGAAGCAAAAAGCAATCTAGCACGTTCAAGCTTATGTCCCTTTTTATTTAAAGCTGTCCCCTCTCCAGACTTGCAGATAAAACTGCAACAATTTCTGCACTTCTGTCTTACTGTCCTGCTGCAGGCACTTACTGTGCAGGCCTCATAACCCTGAGAGTGCTGGAGCCTTTGAAGGCTGTAGGAGTCACAAATGGGATCAATGGCAAAACCAGACTTGGATTCTCTTAAATAGCAGAGCAAGATGGGGATTAGAAGTAGCAAAAATTGAAAAGCAAGTTAAGCTAAATCTTGAGATTTCTAGATAGTTGGGACTTGTTTCCTTTTGATTGTGATACAGACTTGCCCATGGAGAAGAGTTGCTTCTTAAACTTAGCAACTTTCTTTTAGTTATGAAAAAGCCAGTTGTTAACATCTTAATGGTGTTGCTGCTGAGGAGAAATGTGAAGAGAAAAAAAAATTCTAGTTAGTACAAAAATATATTATACTGCAAGATGTCAGCAGCTGAAGAAGCTTTTAAAAATACCTTCTAGGTATTTTTATATTTTTCCATTTATCTAAATAGCAGGTGGTCATCTTGCACACCACAGATTCTGTAGCACCTTCAAAATGACTCCGTCACTGAGGAGATGCTAAGCCAAACATAGGTATTGGAGCTTCTAGAGCAGTTGAGAAAGTCACCATCCCAATGGGAGCAGTTCTTTCAAACTGAATTCTCAGATGGCTTTTCTAAATGAACATTATGAACTCTTCTCTGCCTGCCTTTGTACTGCCTGATGAATTTAAAGAACTTCTAAAGTCCTGTGCAGCTTAACCCCATGGCTAGCTACATACACTGTAGGCAGTGTTGTGTCTACTGAGATTCAAAAACAAGTAGGAAACATTTGACTTCTCAGGTGGACCTATTTTCTTGAGCGTGATCAAAGACTTACCTAATGCATTTGATTGACATTGAATTCAACACTAGGTACAAGAGGCACAGCTGTTCTAACTGAAAAATATGACAGTACAAAGATAAATATAGTGTATTCTGAATTATAGCTTAGTGTTTATGTTACCATCCAAAAAATGGTCAGTTTTCAAACCTGTAGTTGCCTTTTCCCAACAGTTGTCTTTAGCTGTTAATCTGTAGTCTGATATCCCATCCTTCCTATTAAATCATGTGCATGAAATGGTTGCTATGGGGAGAATAAACTAGTGAAAGATAACCCCATGAGAGGAAGGCTGTCCTGGAAAGGGGGAAGAGTCATCTTGATTCTTTCTTTGGAGACAACTTCAGTGTTTTGTCTTAAATGATCAAATGAAACACATAAATAAGTTGAAGAGCAGGATCCAAGCAAACACCACTGCCCTCTTTCCTCAAACTTAGGGCTTGTTGCATGTGGATGGTCTGTACCTAAACAAATACAAAACAAGAATTTATATGTTTCTGACAGAGATTTCATCTAGACCCACTTCAGTGACACCATAATCCTTTCTGTCACCATTGCCAGTGACAGAGAAAAGGTGTGGGTGAATGGCACGATACCAGGTTTGGAACTGTGTACTGCAGCCTTAGCACATGATGTATCATCTTCCTGTTTATAATCATATAAATACACATCTATACAAACATTTGGATATATACACATACTTTTTTTTAATTGTATGTTTTATCTAACCACAAGTGTTCCTGGCCCAGGATAAGTTCAGCTCTAATGCTGCTGCTTTTTCTGCAAACGTTTTTGTTACAAGTTAACAATCAAAGCAGGATTTTTCTCTCACCTTTCATCCTATTCTGTCTTAGGAGCTTCCAGAAAATGTTTTGTAAAACAAAGTCCCTAATTCTTCCTGTCACTTTCCCTGCCCTATCTGTCTTCTCCCCGGTAGTTTCAATGCAAGCTGGTAGGCTTGCTTTGGGCAATTTGAGAGCAAGGGAGAAAAGCAATTTCCAGGCACCAGGTGTTTTCATAGAGCTTGCATCCTTGTTGGTGTTTATATGTCACACAAGATGCAGGAGACTGAAGGCATCTACTCCAGTCAGTCTGAGCAGTTTTAGACATTCCTTACCTTTCTTTCTCCCACATCTACAGATGGAAGTTAGGACTCGCTGAAATAAAAACCTGACATGTATTTATCTTGTCTCAATAAGTCTGAGAAAACTGGATTACATTTTCACTGGTATTTGCTGGGGAAAAGATCATTTCATGAGCATCCTCTTGCATTTTTCAATCACTGTAGCCCCCACCTTTGTTTTCAAAGAAGCTCCTGTGGTCAGTGGTTAATAGTCTGAATCTCAGAAAAATAGCTGGAGATCGTGTTCAGAAGTGATTGCTGTAGCGGGCCGTATTTGGGTCATGCATGGCAACTAGGACAATGACTTACCCACTCAGGTTTTGTATTTAGTTACAGGCATTCTGGTAGTATTCTGTATAAGAAACCCTAAAGCAATTGGCCAAAGTCACAACACTTGGTTATTTAAAAAACAAACAAAAACACCCCCCCACTCACTTTCTGGGACATATGAAGTACTCATGAAACTGTAGGTCCTGCTGAGAGCTGCACTTAGATGTAGTTCTAGGCTTAAAGGTGAGAGGATGCATGTTCTGGCCAGGAAGTGCTGAAGTGCTCTGTTTGAATTGAATAGTAGTCACTGGGTAAGAGAAGACGACTTGAGTAATGAAGGAGCAAAGGAAAGAGCAGAAGGTGGCTGTCTTGAAAAAGGCTGACAGTATGGTTGCTTAAGTGACTTGTAGCATGTATTCTGCACAAGTGTGTATCATTACATGGGGCTAGAGAGGAATGCAAATTCATTTTGCTACTCACCTTAGGTTAGTGCAAAATATTGCTTCTAATTCTGACACAAAATATCGAGTGCTATTTCTTTATAGGATTTTTAAGCAGTCTTTACAGAGGCTTTGTACCACTCTAGACATCAATTTTACGTAATGCAATGTAAAACTACAGTTAACTGCAAGCTTTTTATTTGAAATACATATAAAAATGCTATTGCTGTGGGTTTTGAGGAAAGCAGCAATAAAACTTAGCAGCCTGCTAGATATGTTGTGTAAGTAACATAAAATCAGATGGCTTTTTAATTCTCTAGTAGAAGCCTGTCAATGCTATAATTTCTTATTCCAGTAGTTCTACAAATGTCGTCTCTGAAGTTTTTGATATCTTGTGTAGTTGGGTAGGTTGAAATGCCTCTCCCTTTCACCAAAGTGTATGTAGACTGTTGATCATCTGTTGTTCTCACTGAACAGGGAAGCAGGAACCAGAAATGGAGAGAAACATCTCCATTCCCTCTGAAAACCTGGTTTTTGTTGGAAGCGTGTTATCCCTTGAGTATTAGGCATCTCTATATGCAGACGTTACAATTTGTGGAGCGTTCCCTAGTGTAGTTTTTTCATTTCTGCTTTCTTCACTCTGTATCTACCTGATAATATCTACTATGATCCAGAAGTGTCTTCTGGTCCTTGAGCTTCAGTGCTGAGCGTTTGTTCATTCTGCCCTCTGCCATCACTCCAATCATAGCCTGATTTTCCGCTCAGTTTATCTTGGAACTGTGACGTATTAATTCCAGTTGATTCTTTAATTATCTGCAAAATTAACTCCTGTTCTGAACAACAGAATTTCTATTGGCATTTTGCCTGGATTTGGCATCATAATGTTTCCATTTTGGGGGTGTGTATACTTGTGGTCTTTTTTGCCCGAGAATACCGCAATTCATTATTAAATTAATCCTAGTTTGGCTGGCTTATGAGTCAGTATTTTTCCTCTCTACTCCCACTTTCTTCTGTGTCAATACATTAAATTAGTAAGTTTTTTTTCTTCTTTCCCCTTCCCATGGAATGGCAGACTCATTTCCTTTATCTTTGCTTTCTTGGTGCTCTTGTTAATTTTTATCTCCTCATCTAATAGCTCTTTGTGAGCCATTGGCTCATAAAAATTAGTAGAACACTTTCGTTTTTCTGTAAGAGAATGCCTATGGATTTCTCCCCGTGCATTTATCAGTACTGAAAATAAAAAAACAATGGACATACTTCGAATGAATCTAAAAATCCTCTCATGATTTAAGTTGGTCTTTCCAATGAAAAGAGGGGTTGACTGAATATCAGTAAAGAAAAATGACTGCTAGACCAACTGCGTACACTGATATACTTTGAGGCTACCCCTTAAGTGTTTATTTGTGATTAGAATTACTGTAATTAATTTAGACTAAAGAGATTATTTCTAAAAGCACAGAAGAAGAGTTTCTGGTTTTCAGTCAGTGAGGCACGCAGCTAGCTGTCCTTGGCAGCTCTGGTAAATCTTCAGTTGCTTTCGGATGCCTGACGGTGTAATGTGAAATACATGAAGCCCAAAAAAGGGGCACATACAGTAGTCCTTGAAATGTCATATCTTAATTTAGATCAGTTTTAATGCTAGGAAAAAAAAAAAGATTTGTACTGCTTAAAAAAAAAAAAGGAGATTTGGACCATGCATGGTAAGTATCAGATGTTTTCAGGTAAGGTTGACCAAGTCACTGCTTTCAAATGTTGTATTAAATCCATGCAGTAGATTAAGTCATAGCATTCAGATTGTTTTTATATAATTTGTATGAGGATCCTAAGTTTGATACACTTCTCCTTAATTGAGGTTATGATGTCTATTAATTTATTTACATGTGATTGGTTTTGTAGCCAATCATTTGTTATGATCTTAAGCTTTTAATCTCTAGTGCTTCAGGCTTACTGCAGCATGATTAAGCTAAAATTATGTTTTGACAAGTCTATGACTGGAGAAACCATAAGAGCAACTCTGACTTCTAATTCTCTCACAACTACCAGAGCTGTGAACTTAATCAGTAGTGTTGGGGTATCTTAGCTGACCTATAAATATTTGCACTTCTGCCTTTTCAGTTTTTTCACACTTAGGTTTTTGTTTTCATGGATTTGCCTCCAACAGTGAGATTCCTTCTTCCCTGAAGCTACTAGTCTAATTTAAGGCACATGAGTAATAAAGATTCTGCAGCACAAGTACGATCCCTAGGGAGAGTGTAGGATCCATGTACTTGCATCCATTTGCTGTTTCCTCCCTAACTACTAACTTTTTTTACTTTTTTTTTGTTTGTTTGACGTTTGTTTGTTTTTCTAATAGTCAATAGTAGAAGTATTGCATTTGCACTGATTATGTTTCTCTAAGAATTACAAGTATTAGTACTTGTGGATATTGTTATATAATAATGACGTTACTTATACCCTTTAAACAGGGTGGGTTTGGTTTTATTCTTCTTTCACCTTTTTGTCTAGATTGCTACAAGGTAAAACTATGATCCTTGGCTTTATATATAAAGCTTTGCCTTTCTATAAAGGTATTCTAGGGGGATGGGAAATGTTCCAAAATAATATAGTTTTAAGGGCTATCAGCACAAAGAACCTAGTCCTTTTTGAAAACATTTAGGAACTGTTCAGTCAAACTTTATTTAGAGCATTTTACAACTGACCTCTGTCTTGAAGGAGTTTTCTCTTCTGTACTCATTATCATGAATGAATATCTAAATGCGACTTACGGTTGCAAATTTGCAAGGTTAAAATAGTACTGAGTTGCAAAAAGTCTTCTTGAGCTTTTCTGGCAAAAAAATACCTGCAGTGATTTGCTAATCAGCTGATGCCTTATTTACAAAGACAGTGAGATACTTTGGTAGACCAGCTGTGAGTAGAATACAAATATTTATTTTCATGTGATTGTTTTACAGGTTGAAAACTGGTGTCCTCGTTTACCTTGGAGAGCAAAAAATCCTAATGAAGAAACTGATCAAAAAACAGTGGTAAGAGCAATGTTAAAACATGAGAAATAATTCAGAACTTGTGATTTGCACAAAAGATCCCAGAGTCCTGTGCCACAGAAATGCTAATACGACTACTATTTTTATTTCTTAGCCCTTCCAAAATGAAGGGAAGCATCCTTGACTGTACATATGTAGCTCATCGTGTGTTTTCTCCTGTCATTGCATTGCACTGCACTCTTGGTGGTAGATGTAAAAACATTTTTGTGTTTAAATTTACGAAATCTTGTACAGAGACACTGAGAAAAATCACAAATCCATAGACTGCTCACCAGTATTAGGTACCCATATATGAAACTGCCCATTTTCGTTGTCTCATAAATCTGGGCCTTATATATAAAAATGCCATCATAGAAGAGGCTTATATACATTTCAGTTTTGTAGTAAAGTTTTGATTATTCCTAATTTTTTTCCTTTAAAAACTCTAGAGCACACAGGGTTGTTTCTAAACCATTAGAGCCTAATTATGTAGCCCTTTGGTATTTTAAAGATAAATGCTGGGATATATATGACTATTGTTTGAGTAATTTAGATACAGCCTGTCTCATTTTGTAGAACCAATTGTTCTTACATAAGTTTTGCTTTAAATTGAATGTTTCTTTTAAAATTCATACTCTAGTAATGTTTCTTCCTTCAGGGTGTAATAGTTGGCTTTCTTGTATTTGGAAAATCCATGATATATGTGAATCTTCAGCATACTGTTCTAATTTTGTATTGTGTTTTAGAGATACTAGAACCTCATTTTGAAGCACATGAACAAAACCAAATCTTATATTGCGGAAAGAAATATATTGTGAAACACTGCAAACATATTCTGGGGCTACCAAATGCTACTAATAAAAATAACAGTAATTTATTAGATTTATTAACATCTGATTAAAGATATCTTAAATAATTGAACTAAAATCTCAACTTTAGCATTAGGACTGTATCTTTTTTGTATGACGAATGTAAGGCACAGAGTTCACCTCTGAGAAGTCTTTTTACTTCTGGAAAGTACACTGTTTGAAGAATAATGAATGTTTTGGGGTGTTTTGAATGCTTTCATTGAAGGCTGAAATTCGTATCAACTTTGATAACCTCTACAAAATGATGTCAAGACATGAGGAGTTCAGGTGGATGATGTTACGCATCAGACGAATGGCTGGTACCTGGATTGAAGCAATTAAATCACTTGCAGAAAAACAAAATTTGGAGAAGAGAAAACGAAAAAAGGTAAATGAAAACCTTTTTCATTCCTGCCATGTGCAGTCATATAGGGTCCTCCAAGCTTTGTGTTCCAGAAGCAATTTCAGAGTCAAAATATTACATGTGTCTAAAATCAAGAGGTATTTTGCTGTTTGAAATCACTGTTACCGTGGGTATTTGCTTTACAAATAGTTTTAGATACCTTCAATAAGTCAGTCTTTGAATAAGTTTTCTCACCTCTTTAATTTTGGATAAAATAGAGAATATACAGAAATTTTTAAAGGGAGAAACTTTCAAGCAGCCCTCCAGCCTGTTTATTAAAGAAATACAACATCTGAGAATACATAAAGTCAAGAATAAACAGAAGGGGTACTGTCCTTCATATGCAGTTTTGATGGGATGTTCTAGTGCTTATTCTTTGCTTTTGAAAGTCCTTTGAGTTTGCTCTGTGAAACATAGAACGATTTTATTTTAGCATGTCCAGTTCAGTTCTGGAAGCTGCAAGAGATTAGAACAAGGGAATGAGGGAATTGGGTTTTGGTGTTTGGGAGTTTTTATTCTTGGCACTGTATGTACCCACATTCAAATAACAGTCCAGGTATGTAGTGAAGTGTTTGGAACTCAGCTTGTGTGCTTCATTGCAAAGGCAAGCACAGGTTTCAAGGAACTGCAGAGAAAACTCTCCTCCAGTGGCAATGGAGAGGAGAGGTTTGGAAAACATCCTGTTATGCAGTCATTTCAAGTTCTTAATGTCTTGTTCACAAGAGTGTACCCTTCCTTAACTACACTGTCTTGCATAAGCAAATATATCCTACTTGAGAATGGAAGTGGTTATTCATTCTATGTAAGTCAATGTGAGGTGCAACCTTCTGTGCAGAATTACAGATTATTTTGTGTATAACGCCAGTTTAGGGGTTTTAATTAATTACTGGTCTTGTGGCAGATAACAGTGCAAAACAGTGCAGTAACATTCTTACAATTACTGTTCCAGGGATCCATTACCAGATTTAATTGTTGGGTTGGGGGTATTGCATATTTTTTTTCTCCTTATTTTTTGGCCATAGGTGGAATTTAACAGAAAGAAGAAATGCTGAGAGACATAAAAGTTGCATGTTTAATGTCGATAATATGTGACTCTCCTTTCCAGATTCTTGTTCATCTGGGGCTTTTGACAAAAGAATCTGGATTCAAGATTGCAGAAAATGCGTTTAGCGGTGGCCCACTTGGTGAATTAGTCCAGTGGAGTGATTTAATTACATCTCTCTACTTACTGGGCCATGACATCAGGATTTCAGCTTCACTGGCAGAGCTCAAGGAGTAAGGAGATTACTTTCACTTTTGAAACTGGAGTACAAAAAAAAATGAATTGTAAAGTCTTGAAGCTTCTGTTAACAGTGTATAATTTCTTGAAGCATAAAATGAAAGTGATAATTCATGAAACACTTGATAAGATTATTTTCATGAGCTAAGTATATGTGCTATGAAAAGGATAATGTATTTTCATGGTAGCTTCAGGCTCCTGAGACTTGATAAATGAATGTTGTAAAATTCAAACTAAGCAGCTTATTCTTTGATGTTCCAGGTGCTTTAACCAGCTGCAGTAGGAAATGTTACAGACTAGACTCATTCTGTGTCCTCTTCTTCAGTTTCTGCTATTCTTCCCTCAGTACCTCATTTGAAAATGAAGATTTAAATCCTTTAAACACATTACTTTTGCTGTAGTTAATTGCTTATGCTAGGTCAAATTGCTACCTTAGTCATCTTTGTCTTGCTTTGCAGGCTAGTTCAGCGTAACTCATAAAATGTCTCTTTCAGGCTTAAGCAAAAAGACATTTGCTGTAGCTTTCTTTTTTTTTTTCCTAACAAATATGACAGCATCATTTAGTAAAGAGCTCTTATACTAAAATGCTGTGAATAGAAGTCAGACATTAATTCAGATAATTTCAAAGCACACTATTTTTAAACATTTCGACCATATTACTCTCTTGTTTAAACTAGATGAGGTTTTTAGTTGAAAATTAGCACTTTACTGATTTATAAACATTTCTTTAATAAATGCTGAGCATCTTTAGCATGTGAATGTTCTTACATGGTTCCAGATTTGGGAAAGATAAGAGTACAGCTTTTTTTGGGAAGAGGAATTATTGGTATAAATAACATTACAGCATCTGGTCAAGGTATTTGGAAAGTAATACTCTTCTGTATTTTTTCTTTCTTCAGGATTATGAAGAAGGTTGTAGGTAACAGATCTGGCTGCCCTACCCAGGGGGATAAAGTTGTAGAACTCATTTACATTGATATTGTGGGACTCACTCAGTTTAAGAAAACCCTTGGTCCATCATGGGTACATTACCAGTAAGTATAACACTTATTTGACCTCTAAACCACTTTGTTAAAGAGCTTTTGTTGAGTAACATATCAAAATACTGTCACATGCATCAGAATTTATTTAACAGTGAAAATACAGTGCTCTGTTGTCTTTTAGGAGTAAACAGTCTTTTACCTGTTTGCTGCATACCATCTTTACCCCCAGCAAATTTCTTGGATACAAGCAGTTTTAGTCTTAACAAATTTTATTATCTTGTTGAAGAATCATCTTTGCTTTTCTTTCCCTCCCTTTACATCCCCTCCCTTTTGTTGTGTAAATTAGTAGATGAGCAGAGAGATTATTGGATTTTTTTGTAGAGCTGGAATACCAAAAGCATGTTTTGCTTGTCTGTGTTTGTAGCCATACTGGATGAATGATTGTGGAGGTTTACCTATCCTCATTGTATTGCCCAACAACCTGAATGCAATTTTTGCTGTTCCATCCCTTAAAGTGCAGGACAGAGAGTTGTTTTCGGGGGTGAGTCTAAAGTGTAAACTGCAGTTATTGTTGCTTCTGTAACCTAGAAACATCTGTCCATTAGAAACGGAAGACAGTGGTCACAAGAAATTACTTTGTACAGCCTTCTTGGTTTTTAAAGCTACATATCTTTTTCTCAATAACTTTAAATCAGCAAGCCTCCTGTGTGTTGTACGACTACATATCAGCATGAAATAAAACCAAATCTAAATTACTGACTTGGATTTTTTCTGTACCCAATTGAATTATCTGTGTTTCACGATCCATAAAGTCCAGTAAATCCTCCTTGAAGGAAAGTATTGAAAGGTGTTCACTGCAGGTAGAAAAATTGTTTTCTGTCAACCTTAGGATTTTCTAGAGCAGTGGATCTTTTCAATATAATTTTAAACGAGTACTGTGATCAACACTGCAGATTAGATGACTCTTAATCTCTTTTTTGAAGCAGAGGAGTAAACGGATATTCTGATTTTTAGGAGCCTGCTAATAAAGATAATCCCATTTTCTCCTGAGCTACAGTTGGTTGTCTGTCTGCCAGATGTAACTGTCGCTAGGCAATCATACACAGTATTGTGGTCAGGATATAAAAGTCATACTTACAAATTGAAAAAGTTTCTTCCCTTTTGCTTTCAGTTTCCTATTTGGTATATTCTGTAATGAAGGTATGGAAATACACCATGACATTTAGGTTATTAGATTAGCACTTCCATTTTTCTTGCTTATTTCGTGAATTATTAAATGTTAAGCTGTCCATCTCGTTTTCCTTGATTCCCTGCCTGTGGTAATGACTGATGTTTTCTGGTTTAGGGGAGCAGAATTAAATTTAACTCTAAATAATTACCTTATGTAGTATAGGAAGTTTTCTTAGGCTTCTGAGGACAAAAAAAAATTAATGCCTCTATTCTACAATATTGGGTTTCATGGGATGGAAGGGGACCTCATCTAGTCCATAGCCTTGCTGAAGAGTGGATCAGTCATGTTAGTGTTTCTTGAGAGATTCTTGACTAATCTTTTACTGAATACTGCAAAAGATGCCTCAGCTACTGTTTTATATTATTAAGCTTTTCTTTAATGTGTTTTTCTTGGTCTGTTTTCTTGCAGACTGCCCATTACTGTTTATTCTGGTATGGTTCTGGGGAATAAATTGCTTCCTTCCTGTCTCTGCCAGCCTCTAAAAACAATATCTTATATACTTCTTTTTCTTCCATTTGTTTTTCTTCAAAATAAATTTGGGTTCATTCCATCTAACTCAAGTTTTGTAGATCTTTCCTAAAATTCGGTGCATTTGGGGGGAATCTCTCTCATTACTTGACATTATTTTTCAAGTTCAGTATACAAAATGGGGTCCTGAGTCTAGCAGACACTACAGAATTGATTAGAGCAGAAGAATGAATTCATACTTTCATGCATGCTATCTCCTGTTTGGGGATCCTCTTGCAGTCTTTTTTTTTTTCACTTACCATCATAAGCTACCTTATAAATTTTGTCATCAGCACATTTTTAAGTTTAAAATATTAAGTCCAGTATAGAAGCATAATTACATGGTTTTGTTTAATTCATTCCAGTAAAATGAACACCATCACAAATGAAGCTACCTTAGAGCCTTTGTTCTTTACAAAATTTGCTTTTTCACTCGTTTACATTTAATGTCCATAGGAATTATGCTTTGTCTTGAAAGAAGTGTTTTGCTCTGTGCCCTGTAGTTTTTCAGCAGACATGTGCAGGTCAGCCTGAAGTATAAAGAAATTAAAACTTGTTTATTCGCTTCAGATCAGTATAGAGTGGTAGCATAAGCCTCTGCCTTCAGAACAGTCTCTTGATAAGAGCACTGTATATAATCTTTATGAGTGAATTTGAGCCCTGAGGAAATTTTTGGTAATTGCAAATCAGGTTTGTAGAACTGCTAGCTCAAAAGAATGACCTTGCCGCTCCGAGCAGCGAGTCGTTCTGAAATGCTGTTTTGTACATCTGAGATCTCTAGCACCAGTGACTCTTGGTAGTACGTGCTTTATCTGTGGCATAATTGGTGCTGTGAATAGCACGAAGGTAGCAAAACAGATCTCATTTTTAAGCGCACCTTATTTTCAAGCAGAAGAATGCCTGGACATGCTGTATTCTTCAGTTCTGAAGTCTGGGTATTTGAATGCAATTTATGTGCAACGAAGCAAGATAAAAATTAGTAGCTTAATATAGTTTGAGGAGTGCAGCTTATTGCCTTTCTTAGCACTCACATCCTCCATACAGCACATAATAATCTGTTATTTTTTTCATTTCTCTACAGTCTCTCTGGTAATGACTCATTCCCATATGCCAAAAACCCAACTGGCTTTATTCTTGAACTAAATTAACATGACAGTTATCCTGAAAAATGAGCAACATTCCTGCTTCTTACATGTTCTCTAGAATACATCTGTTTTAGGAGGGTTATTTTCAGTCTACGATTTTACACTTTAAATGCAAGTATTGAGTGGCCTGAAAGTTAAGGCATGTGTCTGCAAGAATTTCAATAGGCAGACAGGAGCTGCTCGTGTCTGAGCTGGCTGGATGGAAGTCAGATCAGGCTTGAGTCCGTGTGTCTGTGCTGGCAGATTGCTGTGCCTGAGCTCAGTGCACCTACAGAGCTTCCAAACCAGAACTGGCTGGGTTTTGACCAACTTGCTCCCAGGAAGGTATCTGCAGCCACTGCACCCTTTATTTAACAGGTTATGCTGGCATCAGCACTAGGTGCTGACAGCGATGGGTGCTGCTGGACAGAGGTGAAGTGTATATAATTAGAACCTCAGGTGGGAGAAGGATGTAAATAAATGTGTATAAATAATTCCGCTAGGACAGCCCATTTGAGATTGTGCTTATGCCCAATATTTATGGAAGAACATTCACTTTAAAAATGGTAATAATCCAGGGTTACTTTTGTCTAATTTTTTTTCATGAGCCTTAAAATATGCTAGAAGAAAGACTAACACGGATGTTTCTATGAGCAGTTTTCCTACCCACCAGTCCTCTTCTTCATTATTCAGTGAATAGACTGATCAGTTTGACACCAATTCCAAGGCACACTGCAGTTCTCTGTAATTTCCCTGCTAAAGCTAGGTGACATTTTAGGAAGGAAGGGAGAACAGAGTAGAAAACTGAAGTTAAAATCACACTAATTTAACATTTTTATATAAAATATATCACTCATTTTAAAAGTACATTGTTTTGCCATTTTCAGAATTAATTATTTCACTTCAGAAATGCTAAAACACTATGCAAAATAAATGTTTTCTTTTAAAGTACTTCAATTGAAAGAGATTCAAACCATTAAGTGAAACAAATGGAGAACATAGTATTTGGGCAGACAACTGAGATGTTTCCACATATGTTAAAATATTTCAGCATAACTGACATTAATTACATTAATTTCTAAATTTTAAATCTTTACCAGTTCTTTTTTGATGTGTTTCAGGAATTAGGTTCACCACTTGAACCCATGATCTCTTACACCATTTCTGAACACTCTTGCACTTTCTGCTGTGAACTTGTTCTCTTTTTTGACACTTTATGCCTAAATCATATAAATATTTTTTGTTTGTCCTACTTTTGAGTTTTTTTAGTTTCTGTTGCATCACATTTCCTGCACTGCTTCAGAGACCCTGTGTGTATTGGACATGGTTACACATATCCCTGTGAACAATTAATGCCATATAGCTTGCATCTGAATACAGGAAAATGAGAAGAAACAAAGAACTTTGAGATGATCACATGTGATGTAGTTCTCCTTACTTATATAATTTGACAAACTCCAGGAATGTTGCAGTTTTTCAATAGCTTTCACCTATTTTTCATTCCCTTGTACTCAAGTACCTGGCCAAAAGCTGTGTATTTGATAAGAATTTTGTTTTAAGGCTTGCCAAGAAATAAGAGGGCTTTTATTACTGAATGATTCATCAGTGCAGAAGTTGTTTTGGTCCTGCTGGAGTATTTTGTATGATGGAGAGATAATTGCCACTGTTGTAAAATATTTTCATTGAGAACAGTTGACATAAAACACTGCACAGAAACTGATCTGTCAGCTTTATTGTTTGGTGAATCATAATGTATTGTATATTTTGACTTTCTTTTTGCTTGAAAGATCTTTGTGAAGATTAAAAAAAAAAACAAAACCGAGTAAATTTGCTCTATTTGTGCTTTCAAATACAAAGGTGGCATATCATATGAGTGTAAAAGTTGCTGGTTTATTCCTGTTTCCCATTTTAATGGATACTTTGGGTAAAGGAGCAATGTATAAGAAATACGTAAACGTATTTTGGGGACTAAATTCTTTCATCTTTTCAAGATGAAAAAAGGTTGGAGCTAAGTTCTTTAACTTTGTGGGGGCTAAGTTCTTTCATATTTTAAAGCCCAAACCCTGGTGTTTTACTAAACAGAATGCATATGAGCTTGGAGCACAGGCAATGTTGAAGACTGGGAAACACAGCTATTTGTAATAGTAACTCTTGCAGCTACCTCCCTTATTTGCCCCCCATGAGACTGTGTCTTTTCCTTAGCACATACAAGCCCAGTATAAAACGTGCAGTGATAAGAATTCATGTCTTTAGAAGGTTGTGCCGCATGATACCTGGGGAGGTGGTGGGGTGACCATCCCTGAAGGTATTTAAAGGACATGTAGTTGTTGGCAGTGTTAGGTTAATGGTTGGGCTTGATGATCTTGAAGGTTTTTTCCAAATAAAAATCCTCTGTGATTCTTTGATGTAGGAACATGTCCTGTGTAATTCTTTTCTGAAAATTTTGTTTGTGGAGGGCTGAGGAATAGTAGAGTCAGCAGCTTTGGAGCCGTATAATCCAATTAATTTGTGGTGGAGCCAATGGTCCGTGTGACGGCCCCGGAGTCCTGTCCAAGCCGTATCAAAGGTTTGGCAGGCTGCGTTTTGGAAGCATAACTTCTAGAATCATTACTCCAGGATACGTGCCGCTGCCTTTTATGCACTACGAGACCTTTGTTGATAGGCGCCTACTTGGAAATGAAGTCATTTATTGTTTTTCCCCGGGGAATTAATAGGAGTTTAAATAAAGGACTGTGTGTGATTCTCTCATCCCAGGCCCTTCGTAATCTAACGCCAAGGTTTCTCTCAGCTGTAGACTGCTTGTTGCAAACATTTGACTTATACGTTGTTTCTTCAAAAGTCTGTGACAAAATGTTTCCGTAACAAATAAATGGGCTGTTTGACTGCAAGCATTCAGCAAATTAAACCTTCTTCAGTAGTTCTAATTGACCCAAAAGTCAGAACCTGAAGACTAAATATAATTGTCTGAAGACAAAGTACTATTCTGCTCTGATCTTCTTGGCATGTGGCCCTTGGCCGTTGTATTTGATTTTGTGGTAATGGGCGAGAACATCAGAAAATAGATGAAGAATCCTCTCTTCTCCTGCCTAAATTCTACTTGAGGGCTCCAGGAATGTAGGTGACCACAGCAGCGTTCCCATAAGCTCTGCTTGGATGTTAATGCAGAACTTCTTCTATAAGAGCAAAGAAACCCAAAATAAGCTCCAGGGTTGCTATCCAAATGTCTAAAATATCCTTGAATTTGCTGATTGTAATGTCTTTGTGAATGTAACGTGAACAGAAATGTCTGAAATTAAAATGTGCTTTCAGTTTATAGATCATCCACTGTTGCAAACAGAACCACATCTTCTCAGTTATGATAACTATGTATATATACATAGACACATGTGCCTACAGAATTATTTTAAATATTTTTTTTTCCTTTCAGGTGCATGCTAAGAGTTCTGGATTCCTTTGGAACCGAACCAGAGTTTAACCATGCCCATTATGCCCAGTCTAAAGGCCACAAGACACCGTGGGGAAAGTGGAACCTTAATCCACAACAGTTTTACACAATGTTCCGTAAGTACCCCTGTGTTCGTTGATAATTTGGAGCTTTAAAAAAGGAATGCTGTCATTGAGAAGTTCTGTATTATGAAAGACAAGTTGATAGTTTAATAACGTGCAGCTGCTAAATGGGCAGAATCATGTCACTAAGTGTCTGTAGACTATGCAAAAGCTATATTGTGCTTCCATCCAGCCATCAGAAAATAACAATGCCAACTTCATATAAATAATGGTAGGGAACTTTATTCTCAGGGTACCTGTGGAAAGTGGTGATTGCCTTTTCCTTCAGGTGTTAGTGAGATTGCTTTTGTTAGTTTTGCCTTCTCAAATCCTACCATGGAGCAGTAATTTTTTTGAGGAACTTGCTAGATTGCATTTTTATAAACTACACTCTGGTGTGTCATTGTGCTGTACTAAAGTTTGTAATTATGCGAACCATGTTGTTGTCTTTCTGCTTTTTCCCCCCCAACAACTGAGGAGCACACTGCCTTTCCTATTACTTTACATTAAAGATTAATAAACTAACACTTAGTAAAAAGAGGGGTTTGTCCCCTCTTTTTGGTGGATTTTTCAAGATTTTCACTTGCCTTGTTTCATGTGGTGAGCATTCATCCTGAGGTGAGCTGATTCACGTTTATTGGCCAGGAGTGTACTACTGAAAAACAAGTAGTAGATTTCAGCATTGCTGTAGACCTTTGAAGCATTGTTAAATACCTTCCTAAAAAAGAAACAGGACACACAAAAATTACAAATGCGGTATAAATTGGGTCAGATTAAATGATGACTGTGACCTACTTTAGCCCTAGTCTTTGACTTTATGGCACTAGGCTTTAGAATCAAAGGATCTTTCTTCTGCATGTTGTAGTATAAGTTCAGGTTTGTTATCTCTGAAAGGTGCAGAAAGATTCACTACTGCCAGCTAGCCTGAGCAGTAGTGGGGCTTAGGAAGGAGGAAAATGCTTGCTGTTGTGTGCAGCAACTTCTCAGCTCAAGGCTGTAAAGAAACACGTGGCAGTGACCCGCTTGACCTCCAAAGTTTGGTGGTGGTCCCTGTGTGAGACTGAGGCTGGGGCATGCACTGTTCTATCTCACCAGACTTCCTCAGTGAAGTCTTTCAAACTTTTCAGCTTTTCACAGCAGAACTATACATGCTGCTGGCTGGCTGGGCTGCTTTTGATTTCAGCTGCCCCGTAAAATTCTTGAGAGAGGCATATTTTGTCTGTCAACATTTGCTGTCCAAGTTTTTTCAGAGAAATATAAGTGAAGGTTGTTCAAAAGATAAAAAGCTGTATTCACAGTTGTTGCGAAGCAAGTAACAAAACGTGGTGGTGCAATGTGACTTGGAAGCGGTTGCAGAGTTTGTGGCTGGACTTCAGTAAACAGCGCTTGTTCCGTAGCCACACCATTGGCCAAAGTTTATTGGTTTCTGTCCTAAATGGAAGAGGAGCTGAAATCTCAAATTGTGCTGTGTTTAAGTAGTCCAGCTGTTGGGAAATTAGTGTGTGAGGTGCTGTTCAAGAAAGCACTAAGGGTGCTGATGCACTTCAGGAAAATAGTTGCTTGACTCTTCGGGGTACAGCTGTGTGCTGCGTGTGCACACTCCTCAGTCCCACGCCATAAAATGCAGAGGAAGGTCAATCTTCTCCACAGAGATGGTCTCTGGTGTGGCAGTGGGGACTACTGCTATAGGCTCTCGTTTGGAGCAAATCACTTTGTAATGACTTTTCAGAAGAGTATGACTATATTGGAATTTCAATAATTTCCAATTTCTACTGCTGGAAATGACTGAGGGTTTTTCTTTGCAGGGAAAGATGTAAATAGATTGGAAGCAAACTCATTCTGAAGCATGAGTGATTCCAGTGCTGTAGATTATTCAAGGGTTTTGCTTCTTGTACGGGCTGCAGAAGAATCAGCAGTTTTTGTGATACTTAAAGTTTACTTTTGTTTTTTGTACTCTGCTGCAGAGATAGCACCGTCTTTATGGGGCTGTGATTAAAAGTGCATGTTATGCATCAGTAAAGATTTTCTGACAGATTGGAACCCTGGCCAGCTTCCCAAGATCCCCAGACTCTATTATGTTTTGAGAACTCTGATTATAGGAGCAGAAAATTATTGAATTTTTTTTTGAAAATTATGAACAACAAGCAAGGCATATTCAAACCTGTGGCACGTTACCAAAAGCTTGACTGTTCTCTGAGCTTTCCAGAAGCATGAGGGGTTTTCCCCCTTTTTATGTTTATTATTTAAATTCTTTTATACAAAACAACAGCACTGGGTGCAGATTACCAAATGCATATTACCAGAAGCTTGACTTTTCTCTTATCTTTCCAGAAGCACAAGGGGTTTTTTCCCCCCTTTTTGTATTTTTTTATTTAAATTCTTTTATGCAAAATAACAGCACTGATACTTTTAAAACTGCATGGTCTTGCTTAAAAATCCATCTGAGCTCTTCCTGTCAGTGATGTTTGAGGCACTGAATTCCACCAGTTCCAAGAGCTAACTTGAACAAAGGTTTATTTTTCTTTTGAGTGTGTGCTGTCTTGCCTCTCCTTTGAATGCCAGCTCTCATCCAAAGATATGAAAAGATGGAAAAATGCCCCTTTTCAGACATATTTGCAATGTGCCTTTTGCTATGCTAAGTGCTAAAAAGTCCGTGGGTCTAAGTGAGTGCCCAGCTATTGCTGAGGCATTTTTTTGGTGAAAAAGAGTAATTGTCATTTGAAAGACTAAGTGTAATGGCAGAGGGGAGTGCACACTGTGTATGGTTTCTCTGTTTTACTGCACTATCCAGTTTGATGACTGTCAGGAATCAAAAAGCAAAACCTTCTAATTGCAATAGAATTATTTTTTTTTCCTAACTCCCTTGCCTGTGCAAGTGCCTGGGGTCTTGACTTTGTGGGGGTTTTTTAGAGCTTTTTTTAATTTTACAAAATATGCTTAGTAAGAAGTTATCAGATGTGTGCCAGAATTTAAAAGGGAGACTTACAGAGTTGATTCTAGTGTTTATTGTAAAAAAGGCTGTGTGAGATTTAGCTTATGAGGCCAAAGCTTGCAAGGCTGTGACACTTTTTGGACATGTGCAAAAATCCCACGTGTTAGAATCATTTCCATATAGTAGGGATGGATTTTTACCTGAAGCTTTCAATGTTGGAGTGCATCCTTGGCATTTAACACCCTGTCTACAAAAAAAAAAAAAGGAACACAAAATTAGGTTTAATGAGCCTATAGGCCTGTATCTTTATACGAGGTAAACAGTGGCTAGTATTGCTGGATGTCACTGTGGGAAAAAGACCAACAGAGGCTGAAAATAATATAAAAAACTGAGAGTAAATTGCATATCCTTTGCATGCACTTTTTCTGTCTAGGCACTGGATTAATTTTGCCATCTTTGGTTATCACCTTTCAGTATTTTATGATACACCTGAGTGAATTAGTGAAATTTGTATTCTGATCTGCATAGTGTGACTTTGTAGGCTAGTAATTAGCATGGAAACAAAACTTCAGTGAGTTTGATTAATTGGTATTAGCTCTTCTGATATAGGAGGTGAACCCAAGGAATTTAGTAAAATTTATTTATGACATTGAGCAACATGCAGCTCTGTTAACAAGATGCTTTTTTTGCCTTTTTTTCTTTTTTTTTTTTTTTTCTTTTTTTCTATTTTTTTCCTATTCAAAATTGTTGGTATTACATCTCTGAGATTGTCAAGATAGATTTCTTCTGGTTCTCTTATCTCTAATAATAATACAAAGCTCAGCGCGCAAAAAATCGTCATCATGGGCCTCGGCTCAACAAAAGAATTTGTAATGTCAGGAACGAGCCAGAAAAGAACTGCTTTTGTCAGTAGACATGTGCAGCAGAACTTAATAAGAGCTATTCTTGATAGTAAAGCAAACAAATGGATCTCTCAATATGAATGTGAAGGAAGTGATCTGTTGAATAATATGTTCCTTATACCTACTTTTATGGTAGCATTCATGCTTTTATAACATTAAGTGATACTTAAAAAGGTCTTGAATATGCTCTGTTTCTTACAGCTCACACTCCAGATAACAGCTTCCTTGGATTTGTGGTAGAGCAGCATCTCAATTCCAGTGACATTAAGCACATTAATGACATCAAAAGGCAGAATCAATCTCTCGTTTATGGCAAAGTAGATAATTTCTGGAAGGTGAGTTTTTTATACTCAAATACTTGAGGAAATTTATTTTGATCGGTATGGTAAAGCATAACTCTATATTGAAAAATATCCCTTTTCTCTAAAACAATTAAGTTATTTTTCTGAAAATAAGCATATTTAAATAATTAAATTGAACGTTTTGAAGTCTTTCTGGTGAGGAAACCTCTCTAGATTGATGTGGATCCTTTGCTATTTATTTACTCCTTTCTGGTAGAATAAAAAAAATTGTATAGTCTTGATATTACGGTAATTGTGGAAAATGCAGAGGCTGTTAAAAGCAGTGGGAAATTGAAGGAACAGGAGACTTTGTGAACTCTAATCAGTCATAAGCAAATGTGTCTTTCAGTTATTTCTTTTCTTACATCTGTAACCAAAAATGCGCTGCATTTTGAACTGAAAATTGTGTTTCACTAAAGACCCTAGAATTGTTCAATCTCCTTGTACCTCCCTGTAATAATATCGGAGTTAACCTTTCTTAAGCACTGCAATTACTGGTTTGTCTTCCATCTGCAAACCAGAGCTGCAGAACAACAACATCAAGGTTTGGTTGTTTTCACAAAGTTAAAGTATATTGTATTATGAAGTTCACAATAGTACCTGCTTTTTGTCCAGTGTCCTTCCCTGAAGCTCCTTCTTCCAGGATGCCATGCCTGGGAGTCTCTCTCTTATGCAGTTTTCAAAGAAAAGTGATTACTTAACTAGTAACTGGATTTCTTCCAAGTTACCTGTAGCTTTGTGTGCCCATACAATCTGTATACCTTCCCTTCTGCCTTTTGAACCTCTTGTCAACTGAAAAAGGAACTGATCAGTCCATTCTGTACCATACTGTCGTGGTTTAACCCCAGTTGGCAACTAAACCCCACCCAGCCACTCATCCACTTCCCCTGTTTGAATTGGAGAGAGATCAGAAGAGTTCCAGTGAGACAGCTCGTGGGTTGAGATAAAGACAGTTTAATAGGTAAAGCAAAAGCCGTGCACGCAAGCAAAGCAAACCAAGGAATTCAGTGACCACTTCCCATGGGCAGGCAGGTGTTCAGCCAGCTCCAGGAAAGCTGGGCTCCATCACATGTGGTGGCTCTTTGGGAAGACAAACACCATCATTCCAAGTGTCTTTCCTTTCCTTTTTCTTCCCCTGGCTTTGTCTGCTGAGCCTGACATCACACCGTGTGGAACAGCCCTTTGGTCAGTGGAGGGCAGCTGTCCCAGCTGTGTCCCCTCCCAGCTTCTTGTGCACCCCCAGCCCACTCGCTGGTGGGGTGGGGTTGAGGGACAGAAAAGGCCTCCACTCTGTGTAGCACTGCTTGGCCACAGCTAAAACATCCCTGAATTATCCACACACTTTCCAGCACAAATACAAACACAGCCCCACAGCAGCTACTGTGAAGGAAATTAACTCTCCCCAGTCAAAACTAGTGCAGGGTATAGCATTTTAACATTTGTGAAGGCATAAGGACTGTGGCTTCCCAGTTCATTTCAGCAATGAAAAACACTCATACAGTCAAGAAAAATACTTGTACAGCATTCTGAAGATCAAGTTACCTCTCTTGCTAGATGATCAAGTATATTTAGATCTTGATATACAAGACTTTTTAGATCTTGATACCTTTGTATTGGGAAGGCACAGATGATGGAAGGCTGTGAGCCAGCTTTGTTTGAAAGATTGTGTCTTTTAGTGCTTGACTGTAAGTCCACATTAGTGAGCAGAGAAATGAATAAGAACAGTAAAAAACAAAATAATTAGATATGCAGGTGAAAGTTGAGCTTTGACTTCTGGTTTGTAACCTCCTGTGGCTTAAAAAAAAAAAAAAAAAGTATTAGATTATACCACCATTAGCAGCTGTACTTAACTTTCTAGCCTATGCATTTTTAAGCAGTCTGATGCCTTGCTGCTGCTTTGTAATGCTGTGAGCAGCAACAGAAACTACTTTGTGCTGTTTTGTACTACTTTGTGCAGTTTTGAGTCATATTTCCAGTACCAGAATTAGCAGACGTGACTTCCAAAGAGATGCCATGAAATGCAAACCCTTTTCCTCGGTCAGTCAAACGCTATCCAGTTTTCTTCTTAGATGATTTAATTTCTGCAAGATGTCATGTCAGTTAGGGTCAGGAGAGTGAGGAGGCCAGGCTTTCATTGTCAAAAACCTCCAATTATTTTCTGCAAAAAGTTGCATCTTCCTAAAAGTGCCAAATATGTGGAGGAGTTGTGAAGGTACTTGAGTAAGTTTTTGTGTAAATTTATGATGAAAATATGCTAATCCAACCAGGTAGTGTTTGGGGGGTGTGTGTGTGTATGTTTTATTTCGGTCTGTATTTTTAGAGACTTGTATACTCTCTAAGAGCCTCATGGCATGAATGTGCTTTATCTTGTCTAGTGAAAGCATCAAAGGGAGGGAATTGGATGAAATAGCTGCAGTCCTAAACCACGGGATTAAAACTCAGGAGGTGTCTGATGTAGCTTTGCAGTAGATTTCAGGTCACTTAATTTTAGTGCCTCTTTTTTTTTTCATCTGGAAAACACTGATCATGGTAGCTTACAATATTTAATTAGCTGTTTATAAGGCAATTAGGAAATTTCATGATAAAATTTCTGGCAAGGTGCAAATTATTTAAACCTCTCGTGAGCTCCAGAAAGTTCAGTGAAAAATGAAACACAGAGAACATGGTTGGATATGGTTATACTCTACACTAACTTAAACCATTTTTTTAACAGTGCATTTACAATCATAGATGAAAGGATTTGTGTTGGGTAAGCTTAATTCATATTTTAAACCAGTAAAAACATGATCTGAATAAAACAGCTGGGGAAGCAGTGTCAGAAGAATGATTGCTTTTCAACATTGGTCATCTTCTAAGGTATTTAGGACCTTATTAGATAAAATATTTATAATCACTTTCTCTAAAAACAGCAAATCACAATAGGACCTTTTGCAGTCTGTCACTGTATGATGTATATGAACAGGTACTAGCTAAGGAATAGACAATTATCATAGCAAAATCACTGAGGCCATAAAAAGATGAGCATAAAACCTAATACGGAAACTAAAAAGCATAATTTAGAAACATTTGTGTGTAGTCTGAACTCAATTTTGAACATTACTGATACAGGAAAATGCAGAAATATTCACATGTATATTTTATGTTCCTCAAAAAAGGATATTAAATGTGTACATGTTGTTATTGCATTAGTGTAAGTTCTCACTTAAGATTTGAGCAGACATCACAGAAGAGCTTTTATAACTCCTACTGGGTACTGAATTTCACTCAAGTGGAGGGAAAGAAAGTGACAGTTTAAAGCAGGAAATAAAGAATTAAATATATAATGGAAATCACAAAGCAGGCATGGACAGGAAGGCAACATCAACTATAAGCACAACAAGAAGGAAAACTTGCATATACACCAAGCTCAAAAAATTGAAAGTTTCAGTAAAATAATTGGAACTATTCAGGATATTAAAACAAAGGGGGGAGTATCAGTTCATAAACATGGTCCTCAGGCTTGTCTTTATGAATAACAGTATTAAGGGAACACTCAGAACAAATCACATACAAATCATGAAAGCTAGAGCTAGGACAACTATTGGTAGCATCTCACGAGTTGTGTGCGCACTCTTGGCCAGTTTTCTGCCTTTGCTCAGAGAACATGGGAAAGATTAAGCACAAAAACTAAGAGTTGAGTGGAGAGATTCTGCTAAAGCTGTAACGGTGTGCCTCAAAACTTCTCTTCATCTGCCTGCTAGCTTTCTGAGTTATGTATCTGAAGGCACAAAATTTTCTACGTGCTTGAAGCTATGGTTTTGTGCGTTCCTCCAGCTCCTGGTCCAGTCTCAAAAAGGCTTTTTTGTGACTGCTCAAGAGAGCCTCATGCCTGGGCCACAGGAGGGCATAGATTGGTTTCTAATGATCCCAAAGATTTGATGCAACAGGTGTACTCGGAGTATGGGCAGGAGGTTTTGTTAGAATAGTATATGTAGAATGGGTTACAGAAGACAAATCTGATTTTATGAATGCCTACAAAATTGGGTATGTACAAAACACTGTAGTAAAAGCTTTCTAATAACGAGTTCAGTCATAGCTCCATGAGAGTTAGCATTGGGCTTGGAAAAGTTAGCACTGGATGAAGCAACATCATCTACTTGATTGGAATCAAAGTTCCCACTAAGAGTTCTGTGGCCATGAGGCCATAGACTGTTCTGGGGTGAAGCAGAGGACTGCAGTTTCCTGCTGAGGTGTGTCATTGCAGGAGGCAGTTTCAGAGTGGTAGGGTCATCGAGTGGGAAGGTAACTGTTTTTTTTAGAAATTGGGTCAGTGATCTCAGAGGTGGTATCCTAGTTGCCTATTTTGGCTTCAGAGACTGTATTTTGCTGAAGGACAGTCTTGAGAGTACAGGTGCAAACTCAAGTTACACACTGCTTTGATTATGGTTAAGTTGGAGAGTCATGCTTACACTTGCTTTTCTTGTCTGTACCTGCTGTAACAGAAGAATCGGAGGGAGGTGCCTAGTAAGACCTTTTCAAGCAGTAAGAGAAAAAACTTGGATCTTCTGGTGCCTTCTGCATACACACAGTGTAAGAAGTAGGTATGATGTAACCTTTTTTGGTTGTCCTAGTAACAAGTTAGACTATTATTCAAGAGAAAATGTACCGGGCTCTGCAGACAGGGTAGGTGGAAGAACTCACACTTTTGGATTTGAATAAATTGTAGCATGAATCGTGTGTTGATATCAAGACCGAATACATTTACATGTGGCCAAAATGGTGCCAGGGTGCAGATGCCCAGGACTAGACTGCAGCTAAGAAGGGCAGGCTGAGCTTGGCAGTTGTCAGGGGGATGTGTATAGAATGGATCTAGGTGAGAAAATCAGTATTACAAGCAGGAATTATAGAAAAGCCTTGAGATTTACACCATCACTTCATTGCATGGATTAAAGCAGAAATCCTGCAGAAATAGTGGTTTGGGCCTTGACACTATCTAAAATTATGATCACATGTGGGAGCAGGGAGAGATCTAATGATGAGCAAGTTGCTTAGTCCAGGAGTAAATTTTCAATGCCCGATTAATCCCACAGCTTTTTTTTTTTCCTTCTCTAAGAAAAAAAGTACTTGTAGGTAGATGTGGAAGGCAAGAGTGTGGAATGCTACTGCTTTATTGCACAGGTATTCTAGCCTTGTGTGTTCCCCTCTCTTGAAATTACTTGTACTTGAATTATATCCTCAGCCAACCCCACCAATCTTGAAGACAAAATGAAGGAAAATCAATTGGTCAGTAGCATGTACTTCATAGTAAAACATCCCTGTAGTACCTATGCTTATGTGTAACCCACACTGCTGTTGGGGGGGCTGCAGAATCTGAAGGAAGAATTATTTGGTGCTCATCCATCAAGATATTGGGTGGTAAATATACTCATTGCATATTAGTAAATATACTAATTGAGCTCTAGGGTAAACTGTTGAGGGTGGGTAGCTGGGAATGACCCCATCCCAGTAAAAGCGGAGAGTAACACACACAATCTCCTTGCCTAGCCAGCAACTCAGAACAATCTGAGGTAGAAGAAAAACTCCCAGAAAGGTCTGCAATTGTGTTCCTAGGTGATGTGTTAATGAATGTATCAAGCTGATTGCTCAAGCAAGAATATCCAGTAATTAGCAGTTATGCCTGTGGTATGAGTCTTGTGAGGCAGATAACTACTTTGAAGAACTGTCTGCAGTTCAGCCCGCTGGTGGCAAATGATTTAGGAAGATCTCAGAAATAGTTTTAGAACTGGTTCAACACCATAATAACCACCACTGCAAGAGAGGATTCTGAGGGGAAATCTCTAGAGATAATGCAGAAAGGATGCTGCTGTCCTGTCTGAACTCCGTGAGCTGCTGTAGCTCACCCACCTACACTGACCTGTTTGCTGGAGCAAGGAGAGTAGTGGCCCTGGCATCAAACCATGGAAGTCAGTTGTACTGATTTATTTCCTACCACAATTAAGCTGGAGTCACAATGTGATAGGAAGAATGTTTAAGAGTATTTTCCTGGCTTTCTTTAATTCATACTATTTAAAGTGTTACTGTTATTTCACACTCACGGTAAAAAAAGAAGTAATGTCTGAAGTGTTTAAAAAATGTCACTCCTGTAGTGCTAACAGTCTCTCTTTTTTCCCATCAATCTTCTACGCCTGTTTGCGTTGTATCTTGCTATAAGGGTACTGCAGAATGAGAGAAAAAACACAGCCTTCCTATGCTGATCAAGTGTAGTTGATACCTGTTGCTTTGTACAAAGCACAGTTAGTCTATGATAGCAGCTGATTTGCAAGCTCAGAAGAATCTATCAGTACTTAAAGGAAAAGAACTTGGATGTGAAGGGCATGTCTTCACCCAAGCAGCTATTGAAAACCCGACAGAAGGGCCGACTCTTTTAATTATGTAAGGAATCCTGTTACAATTCAGATTACTAGAGCTGGGAAGGGGAATAAGCAATCATTTGGGAGCAGAATTTCCTACTGCAAGACACAGCTACAGAAGAGAGACAGAAGTGTTACAGTGGGGTTTTACTACTAGTTTAGTCCCTCTATGCAGGCATGAACATGGTCCTTTTCTGTGTGAAACTTGGAGTTGGAAAATTTAGGTCTGTGCAGGAACACTGTGGTTTGACTTGAAAAGAAGCTCAGGGTTATTCTATGGAATTTAAACTGGAGAACAGGGCTGTTGTATACACATGGAGTTAAATTGAAGGACTTTGATTTTTATTTTTTTCGTTGCAGGAGAGGTCTCCTAGAGCTGCATGGTGAAAACCATGTCTCAGAGGGCATTACCTAATTGTTCACAGCACTGAACAGTTCTAGTCTCCTAGTCTATGGGAAAAGTGAAAAGAAATATTATTTCGGGGACCTAAGCTAATAAATCACTTACTAGTTGAAATTGCAAACAGGGTTTTGCAGAAATCCCGTGAAAAGGAAATGGCAGGAAGAGTGAGCTATAAAACAACAGGAATAGGAAATTGGCCAGTGTCAAGTGCCTTGTAGAGGCTTGGTCTTTGAGGGGAAAGTTGAGACTCACTGCTGCTCATAGAAGACTGAGGAACAGTTTGGTGGGTGGCTGTAGCTGCAGGGAAGGAATGTGTGATGAGGAGATGAGGTATCAGAGATGGGAGAATTACCATGTCTAGTTGCACTGAATACAGGATTCCTTTCTCAAGAGGGAAGGGGAAGGAAAAAAGTTAATCATGGCCATGGGAAGGGTCATGTCTGCCTCAGCTCTTGGAAGACTGAAGGAGAAATATGGACAAAGCACCAGGTCTTTGTAGGAAACATCAGCTGAGATTGCAGTGTTGTAAGTCGATGAGTGGCAGCACAGTTGGGGCTCCTTGACAGCAGTGGTTTGTCAATGGAGACAGAGCTGCCTTCATTTTGCAAACTATAGTAATAAAGATTGTTCCTCTTGATCCGTGTGCCTTTGCTGTTACAGCTAGAACAGCCTGTAGCTCCTCTTCCTTCTTGAGAAAAGGCTCTACCTGCTGTGTGATGGATTGAAGCTTACTGGAGACAGAGGAAGATTTAACACTGACTTGAGGGTTTCTCTTCATAAGTTTAACTAGATAGATAGCCTTAAAATGCATTTCAGAGTTCAGGTTTGCAGAGGGAGAACACAAACCAGGGAAACCCCTGCACTGTTGGGATGGCAGCAGTGTTGTGACAGTGTAAAAGAATTGCTTTAATTAAAATTCTCTAAAGACAGGAAATCCTTTATTCTGAGGACAACCCAAACGCAGAGTGCTTTGCTGCTATACCGAGCGCTTAGTAGCGCAGTGCCAGTTGCTACTGCAGAGCTATCTACAGGACTGTGTGGGTGCTGGTGTACTTATTTCCAGAGTCCCTGGGGACTGGACAAGCAGCTGCAGGTTCTGTCAGTTCAGTACCTACAGGTCATATCGCTGCTTCACTCCCTCCAAAAAAGTCCCAATCACTCTGCATTTAAAAACATTCTGGGACCGTGCTGCATGATGCAGAGGCACCATTCTCCAAGGGAATCCTGTTCCCATGCCCTTCAGAAGAAAAAGAAAAACAAACAAACCAGCCACTTTTGAGAATCCCATATTCAAAAGGAATAGCGATTTTATTGCCCTTAGTAATATTTACCTCTTTCTTAACCCCACAAGGCAATAAGAGCAAACCTCCATTATCTATTTATGTGTTATGTGCAGCTTTTTGCAACAAAAATTTTAACTGTATCACTTGCAGGAAAATATTAATGGGAGGTGAAACCACCACAACCATTTTCCACTGTGACAGGGGAAAAGCTTTGATAAACCATTTTAAAATAGCTGCTATGAGCATCAGTATGTACTTTTTTCAGGTAAAAACAATTTGAGAAATTTTAAGTTTAATTAGATTATTAATTAAAATTAAATTGCATTTTAAAAGGAAGGACTTTCAGACAAGCTATTGCTGTGGAAATGAAAAGTTTTGTTGTTGAGGGTATTAAGCTTCAAAGACATCAAGAACTGAGATTACCTGGATAAGTATTTCTAGATTTTCTTTGTAGGAATGAAAGTTTTGCCGATTGTCACTCTCCTTTTACTCTTGGCTACTTGTCTCTGGCAAAGGGACAAAAATGCTCAAAAGACAAATTAACAGCATAGAAAACTGCAATTGCTTGGCTATCTTAAAGAACTGAGTCACGTTCAGCAACAGAAACAAAAGTAATTTTCAAACTAACTGCATTTCAGTTCTAGCTGTTCAAACAGCTTTTGCCAAAATATGAAGAATTCTGGTTATGAAATGCACCTTTCATATACATTATGTAAATCAGATTTGTAATAGTTTTGGTTCCAACTGGAATCAAATAAAAGAAAATAAAAGAGAAATCCAAATGAGAGCGCCTGTGCCGCTCCTGCAGCGCGGAGCTGGTAGCTGCGTCACGGCCGAGGCGTCGGGTGTAATCACCAGCGCCGCTTTGGAAATGCAAACTGGTTTTGCAGCGGTTTTCGAGCGTGAATCGTGTCGTGAAGCAAAACAGTGTTCGTATCAAACTAAGTAACCTTTGCTCTGTGTCCCAGGAATCATGTATCGCAAATCCTGCGCATCCTCGGCAGCGTGTCTGATAGCCTCTGCTGGGTACCAGTCCTTTTGTTCTCCGGGGAAGGTGAACTCTGTCTGTATCAGCTGCTGCAACACTCCGCTCTGCAATGGACCCCGGCCCAAGAAGAGGGGGAATTCTGGTGTGGTGCCGAGGGCACACGTGATAACCACTGTTCTGCTCCTTAAATTGCCTCTGTTGGTTTTGTATTCCTAAACTTCAAGCAATTTATTATTTTTTTTTTGCCCTGGCACCGTTTGTTCTGTTTCCTCCTTTCTTCAAAGACACTGCAATTATTTTCTGTTTGTTTCCAAATCCCTGTCAACAGCGAGGGAAGTTCAGTGATCGTGGGGAGAGAGGGGCTGATATTTTTGGCACTAATGAATTCAGTTAGCAGATTGAATTTCCAGTGCACTTAAAAAATCCCAGCAGCAGGACACGGAACTCCTGCTCTTTTTCCATAACTGGAAACAAATCCATCTGTGTTACTCCTTTTAAAATGCAGTCAATTCCTCAGTCATTTTAATGTCCATGTTTTTAAGTTCATTGCTAATGATTACCTTTGCCTTATGAAGTCATACTCGATGTTCACAAAGGCCGTTTTGTGCGTCTGGACTGGGCTCTGAGCTAGTCTCTAGTGGCACTACTTCCAGGCTGGGCTCCGGTGGTTCAAGCCCTGGTTTCTGTGGATTGCAGTCAGGCTTGCTCTCATTCTGAAAAGTGCTCAAGAAAACTTTTTTATTGCCCCTCGTAGAAGAATTGCGCCTGGACGAGATGAAGAGCAGCGGCCGCAGAGAGCGGCTGCTCCTCGCTCTGGAGCTCAGGTTGGCTCTGAGAAACTTCTCCTTGTTGGCATGCTCTATTGTCAGGTGGCAGCGAAGGACCTGCAGGAACACGCTGCGGAACTGCTGAGAAGAGATGTTGTACAGGAGGGGGTTCACCACCGAGCTGAGGTAGAAGAAGATGTCGGCGATAGGAAGAAGAGTAATGTATGCCCTGAAGTAGGGGACAGTCCAGTCCTGCTTTGGTTTAGCAGCAGCCATGATCCTTCTGACCTGGTTTGGCAGCCAGCATATTGCCAGGGTTGCAACGATCAGTCCTGCCAACAGAAACAGGAAGCAAGAGGTGTGCATACTTGAGGGTAAAAACATAAAATACTTAGTATCACTTCTGCACTTACTTGTTAGGAAATAGTACCAATTTTTCAGTGTTTTGCTTGACAGCTTTTTCTGCCAGTACCATTATTTTTGTTTGTTTGTTGTTGTTAATAACTGTTACAAGGTCATTGCAGCACATGCTCTGACAAAGGACTGCATAGTGCTTGGATAGTGTTTCTTTGTACCTCTTGTCATTTATTAGTTTTCAAAGTGTCCTTTCATTGATATATGTATCCTTAGAAAGAATCTGTTTTTATTTTGGTTTGTGTTCTTGCATCCAGTGGAGGCTATGAAGATGATAAGGGGATTGGAGCATCTCTCTGATGAGGAAAGGCTGAGGGACCTGGGGCTGTTCAGCCTGGAGAATACTGAGAGGGGATCCTATTAATGCTTATCCGTACCCGAAGGGCAGGTGTCGAGGACAGCGCCAGGCTGTTTTCAGTGGTGCCCAGTCATAGGACAACAGACACAAACTGGAACACAGGAAGTTCCACCTAAATAGAAGGTAAAACTTCTTTCCTGTGCGAGTGACAGAGCCCTGGAACAGGCTGCCCGGAGAGGTTGTGGAGTCTCTTCCTGGAGAGAATCCCAACCTGCCCGGATGGCACCCCTGGGCAGCCTGCTCTGGGTGACCCTGCTTTAGCAGGGAGGTTGGACTCCATGATCTCCAGAGGTCCCTCCCAACTCCTACCATTCTGTAATTTTTGTGGTTCTGTGATTTCTTATGTCTTTCCCTTTACTTTGAAAAACAAACAAAATAAATAGAACCTATAGCCATATTAGATCAGGCAATACCCAGAAGAGATCAGATTCTTGTTTGTACTTTACAAAAAAAAGAAAATGTATGCATAATAATATATTTCATGTTATTTTTGGTAAATTTCCTCTTACAGAAGATATTTTTAAGTAAAATATGTATGGATCTTTTTACAGTAATTAAGATATGTTGGGCTTTCTTAAAAATCAAATTCCAGTGGAATTAAATTATGAATGTAAATGAGAAAAACCCAAGCCTAGTCATGAAAGTGTACGCAGTCTCAGATTGTAAATTGTGCTTAAAAATATGGTATCTGACCACTTTGTATTTATATGTAAATATAAATACATGTTGCTGCATCACTAATGGCATTAAAAAGGGGTGACTGAAGTGTTGGAAGTCTGAGAATTCTGGCTCTGTGGACCGGTGCTCACGGGGCTTGCGGGGCTGGTGCCGCCTTTGGAACGGCAGCCCCGCAGAAGCACAGGGGTGGGCTGGAGCCATCTCTGTTCCTGGGCAGGAGGTGGAGCAGGGGAAGGGCACTCAGATCCGCACTGTTTCTGGTGCACGTAAGCACTGGAAATCCCCACACCTCGTGTGAAGTATCAGGCACACAAAATAATCCCTCTCAGTGCTCCCCGCCACGAGCATTGCTGCTGGGACACAATACAGCCACCAGTTCACTGTCTCCACTTTGTTTTTCTCTTTGCAGGAAACGTGCCTTATATGAACACTTAGAGGGAGCAGAGGTTGCAGGTTGGCTGCTGAGGCACAAACCAGTAGAGAATATCCTGGTGGTGCAGTTTTCACTTCCAGTGGACTTGTGTTATGTTGTTTAACCTCCTCCAAGGTCTGTCCTCCTTTTGCAATAGAAGCACAGAAGCTTTTTAATTCTTACCTGTCTAGACTCAGTCATATTGCCCCCATTGAACAGACCAGTGTTGGAACGCAGCTCTGAAATAGTGCACACTGTTTGCTTTGTTTTATTTTTTTAAGCCAGGAAAATGATACTTCACTAGTGAAAGACATTCATGTAATGGGGAAGTGGGGGCCAGGAGAGACAAGAAAGAGTCTTTGGAACTTTAAAACAGCCAGGGCTTGAACAAGGTATGTCCAAGTTCTCTCCACCGCCACTCCCAAGCAAAGAAAAGGTACGAAATGTCTTGTTGTTCTTGTTGTTGTTGTTAAAGAAATTAATTTTGTTAACAAAGGCTATAATTACTTTAACAAATTCATGATCTCTGAATAAGCTACCAAATAAAAATTGTCTTTTTGATCATTTGCTTCTGTAATTACTTAATGTCACAGTAATTTTGGTAGGATGGGGAAGTAACATATCTTAAGCACTAGACTGAGAGCCCTGGAAGGCCGTTCTTAGTAGGCAAGCAACAAATGCCTTTAACCTTTGCCATTTATGGTGGTTAAAGAACAGAAACTCTCCTCAGGCACAATCTCTTCATTCTCATTCCCATTCTCACGCAATCCCACTCCCCTTGGCTTGGCTGGCCCACTCTTCCCCTGCTGCCTTGCCTCATTTTTTGGTACCTGTTGTCAAAAGCTGATCTGAATTTTGTATGAGTCCTGCAGATTTTCTACCCTTCAGTGCTTTTTTCTCTCCACTGTCAGCATAACAAATACAGGGGTAGCGGTCCTGGCACAGACCAACAGAAAACAGGAGCCCTGAGCAATGACTTGTGACGTGCCTTATCAAAGGGCAGCAAAAGGATGCTTCTGCTTGTCACGGCTTTTTCTCCTGTGCAACTTAAACACAAAGCCCACAAACCCAGGTCTGCAGAATACTTCTCAAATTTTACCAGATGATCACTCTCAAGGGAACAGAAAATAAGCTCTATAGTGTGAGTTTTTTGTTGTTAGTTAGAAACAGGATACTTCATCACGCTGATTAATAGTTTCCTAAATGATGAATGCTGCTGTGGAAAACTCTGAGCAACAATGCGTCCATTCAGTTTGAAAACAAATGCACTGCTCTGAGCTGTCTGATTTTTTGCTTGTATCTGAATTCTTTGCCACTGACCTTTCTTTTTTTAGTTCAAACTGCCCCATGCTTAAGATTACCTGTTATGCTCTTCAGACCCTTGTGTTGGTTTTGTTCCTATTTTGTTGTGTGTACAGCAAGAGAGAGCTGAGCTGCTCGCACCCTTGCGCAGTGCGGTGAGGTCAGTCTTTTGGGGGGGGGGGGAGAGGTTCATAAAACTTTATTGTTTTCCAGGGATGAGTAATTGCTCATTTTTACACTTGGAAAAAAAAAAATGCTTGTTGCTTCAAAGGAGATGCACCATGTAAATAAACACGCTGACAAATTCACAATGTTTTTTTTCCAACTGTTCACACTTTACATGGAGGTATGAAGTAAACTGAAGTGCACCAGAAGAAAAGCTTTATGTTCAGACCTTAGCACACTAAATATTTTGACTGAATTACTGCTGCCATCAATTTGAACTTGTACACAGGCTGCCAGAGTTTGTGTTGTACTGTAATGTGCAGAAGATGCTTAAACATCATTGTATCAGCTTGAATGTAAACCAAACTGCATCTTACACCACTACTGATGCAGTTTTGCCTTCAGCTTGCTGCCCACTAGGAATTAAACTCCACATTTCATCTCACATCCAACTTTTCCTTCCACCCCTTCTTACTGAAGTGAAAAAAAGAATTAGCAGCTCCATTTTTTTTTCCATTTTCCTGACTGAAGTGACACACAAGATGAGAGCAGAGATTTATCTTCCATGGAATAATTATGTTTATAAACAAAGTAATGCCATGGTCCAGCAACCTCCATCCTGGTGCTTGAAATTTCCAAGACATATTTGAATCACTCGGTTTAATCATCAAAAGTGCAATAAACCATGCTCAGAGAAGCCAGGAGCACTTGTGTTCTCCAGTAGACAACGTGTAAGTGAATACATCTTGACCATTAAGGAAGTATTTGAGCTTACAATTCATTTAACATTGATGTAAGTATTTCAAGGTAACAAAAAACCAAAAAAGAAATTAAAATATTCTTGACTAAAACCCGGTCAAAAAGCAAAGCCCTAAACAAGCCACAAAATAGTTTATTCAGAACAAGGATTACCATGTTCACCTACTGGTTTAATCTGAAACCGCCCCCCCTGCCCCAAACCTCTTTAAAAATTAAGCATACAAATTTAATAATGATTTAAATTTGGGAATTGTTATTGTAACTTCCCAAAAGTGGATCTTGCAGCATTCATTCTTAGTATGTGACAAAGGATCATTTAAGTAGTAAAATAAACCTAGTGTTTAAGTGCCAATAATATAAATATGCATTGCTGGCACAGACGAGGAGTTTGGCAGTCAGCGCTCCCTCAGCAATACTTTTTTATTACTCAGAACATTCCTCTGGGCCATAGGGGACTGAATTAAATTCATTATGAACTTTATTGGGAAGGATTTTAAATACATGCAAATGTCTGATAGAGTAGAGAGGGCTTCCTTCTCCACCCTTCCAGATTTTTCTTGTTCTCCTGCTGAATAGATTTTAATCTTTTGGGTTTTTTTGTCTGCACCTGAACACTTAAATCCATCTCCTTTCAGAGTCAAAGATTTTCCCTCGATCCTGGCCACTGCCAGCCATCCCACAAACCTTGGAATTAGCTGCAAAATGATAATTGTTGCTAGGAAATGCCAACAACATGCTTTGTGTTGCTGCCAGAGCCCATTAACTGAGACTGTCACGGTGACCTCTTGTACAAGCTCCTTTTGCCTGTGCCACTTAACCCCGACTGCCCTGCTGCCTTGAGCTCTGCCGGACCCTGCTGCTGCTGCTGCTCTCATCAGAGTTAGCCTGAGCAGCACTAAACCCCAAACTTTGCTTTTCTGTGGTTTTAATTAATGGCACAAAGGCAAGTTCTCAACATCTGCTTGTAAGCTGACATTTAAATGGCAATTGTCAGTGGAATATAAACATATGGTTACTGAGTTATGAGTCAAGTGCAGGCAGCGATGCAGTCGGTTCAGGGGGAAGACTTTTTTTTTAGCACTCATTTTACATTTGCATGCTTGGCCCGACTATACTCAAAGGTACAATGTGACATTACCGCTCTATGCCTTAGTCACAAACCTTCTCAACCATGCATCGGAGGCTCCCCAAAGAGGAAAATACTGAGACCATCCCTCATTATTAAGTTTGCCATTATAAAGCAATGCTAATCATGAGGAAAGAACTTGGTCCCTGGTTGATTCTGCTGCAAACAACTTTGACATCACAAGCAAATAGACCTTTTCACTAATCAAGTTCTTGATGGTCATTATATCAGTCACTACTAATTTGGGAGAAGGAAAAAAAGCAAAGACTCCAGCACTAATTAAGATCGTTACTTTGAGGAGTTGAGGTTTGGGAGTGTATTTATGTTATGCTTATTATTTTAACCAGGACTCAGAAAACTTGCTTTTCATTAGAAATAGGGCCATAAATCATTAGTTTATTGTCTTTCCAGCTTCTAAGAAAAAAGCCAAGCCACAAAACACAGTCTTCAATCAGTGAAATGACCTTCCCAACTGCAGATCAGTGCAGTGCTCTCTTCCAGCATCCGCAGCTGCTCCGTGCCTCTGCTGCTGCAGTTGTCTGCATGCGAGAAGGCAGCTACCATATGCTTACTGTCTACTGACAATTGTCATTTAAATGTCAGTTTACAAACAGCTGTTACTTTCATTGCCGCGAGTCTGACTTCTGAAGGCAGCACAGAAACGGTCCAGAGTGACTCGGCGTGGCTGCTGGCACTGCCTGGCCATGCTGCTGGCAGCAGGAGCCATGCAGACCGCGCTTCCTCAGCGGGGTTAATCTGGGGAAGACTGGAGCTCCTCAAGGAAGAACCTGTCTCCTCTGCTCTCCAGCCTCAGGGGTTTCCTACCAGTGCTGCTTCTGGCAGCTAAGAGTGTGGAGAAGTTTCTCTGTTCCATCAGCAGCTGGGTAGAAGTTCAGATTTAACAGCTTCTGGTGACTATTCAGCCACTATCCAGATCAACACATGGCTGAACCTCCCCCCCCCCCCCCCCCCCCCCCCCCCCCCCCAACACCCCGCTTGCTGACGAAAAGGGGGCTGGGGGGGGGGGG